>JBBPBX010067961.1:7079-19268 GCA_038048925.1 Garcialebias charrua | reverse complement strand
GCAGAGAAACCTTACCATAACTGGGTTTACATTCCTCCCCTTTTCAGCAGATTAATTAATGTTGAATGAATGCTTAATGTTGCAGTGTAACCAATGAAGGGAAAATCTATTTCCCTGCACCATTTTTTATTTATTTATCTTACAGGTTAACAGGTGGAACATGCAGCAGAGCAGAACTAATCACATTAACTAACAAACTAACCAACTAATCACTAATATATGCCAAGGTTTTCTCATTATTTGTTGAAACCTCTCAATTGTTGTTTACACCATATGTTGAAAGGATACATATGGTTATTCTTACCTGTGAAGAATGACTGTGAGTTTGATCCAGGAGGTCCAGAAAGGATTGAAGGTTGTTGAGATGAATGAGTCAGACAGAATGTGAATGTTACAGACAGATTAATGTGACTATATATATGTGTTTGTGCCTGGTGAATGTGCAGTACAATAGTTGTGTGTTGATAGATTTTTGAGAAAGGTGTACAGGGTTTTCACTACTTTTCTATAGATATAATTTAGTTTTATCAATTTTGATTCTTAGATTTGAACGATAATTAGAAATGTTTTAGAGGATACATTTTAGCTGCACCTTGTTAAGAAGTATCAGAGTAAGCCTAGCGGTGAATTTTACTGATAGGAAATGTTTGTGGTAGAACATTCTGGTACAGAGAATAATATATATATATATATATATATATATATATATATATATATATATATAGGAAATGGATGTGAATAAGATATTTGATATATAACTCAGCTGCCTCTCCTGACTCACCTGTCTGTCTTTTGTCACCAGCACCTTCTGCATCACCTGCTCCTTCATAAAGGTAACAACATTTTCTTTTAAAAAAGCTAAGTCTGGTCCTCTGGACATTCAAAAAACAAAAAAACAAAACAAAGCAAAAAATTGTAGAAACGTTTCGTCTTTCGTCCGAAAGACTTCCTCAGTCTGAGGTGCTGGGTTCAGCTCAGTCTTATAAATAGCACCCTCTCACAGTGTTACACAACCAGTTGGCTGATGACAGCCTGAAACCAGCTGCTCACATGATCAAGGAGGACCATCAGCCTAACAATGGATCGTTAGCACCCTGATGGTTGTTTGCTATTCACAGAGGGCTGAGTGATACCAGCAATCACAGCATTGTAGGAGGGGGACAGTTGAACTCGGAGGCCTCCACCCCTGTTTAATGATGGGCGGTTTCTTTTCACAAAGATGGCCTCCTTTACTCCTCTCTCAAACCATCGTTCCTCTCTATCAAGGATGTGAACATCTTCATCCCTGAAAGAGTGACCGCTGGCCTGGAGATGAGTGTAGACTGCAGAGTCCTGACCTGATGATGTTGATCTTCTGTGCTGGGCCATCCTTTTGGCCAGTGGCTGTTTAGTTTCCCCGATATAAGACTGATCACAGCCCTCCTGACACTGAACAGCATACATACAGTTACTCTACGAGCCGAATTGCAGCTCCGACAGTCTTTGTTGAGATTAAAACGTTTTTTGTTTTATGTTTGGGGTGATCTACGCTGGAGCGGACAGCAGCAACTGTAAAAATTCCAAGTTTCTTACCTGAGTCTGGTTCCAATTCATGGAGGCTTGATGGGGTAAGTTTAAAAAGTCCAAAAAAGTCCCGTTGTCGTTGTGTAATCACCAGTGGTGGGCAACGCTAATCCAAAAATTAGTTCCGCTATTTCTAAAGCACTAATTAATTTATTTAGGTCCGCAATTTCAAAAGCACTAATGTCTTATGAAAATTAGGGGAAGCTAATTCTAATCCGCTAATTAAATTCAACAATTGGTAGCAGCAAGTTATGCAATATTTGCACTACACTGCCAACTAGCGGTGCATGAACTGTTATACAGTAAGTTGTTTGAGTTTCAGAGTATTTAGTTTGGTTCTCTTCAACAGGTTTCACAAGGACAAAATGTACCCATTCCAAAGTCTGTTAGCTAAACTGCTGACATATTTGGCTGTTTTTTTTTTTCTTCTTTTGTTACTTTTAGTACCACTAGATCGCATGTGTCAAACTCAAGGCCCGTGGGCCAAATCCGGCCTACCATAACCGTTTCTGTGGCTCTCTACACCCTAGAACTTCAAGATAACAGTTGTAAGCATGTTGCTCTCAGGTGGTGGGTCCCCATCCCTACACTCCCTGGTCTCTCTGTTAATTGTCTTGCTTATCTCCTCCATTTTGTTGTCCAGGTGTTTGTGATTGTCATGCTGTGTGTTCATGTACCTGTATATAAAGTCAGGGATTTTTTAATTGATAAAGCTCTGTATATGTTGTATAACACAATCATTGTTCCACATTTAATCTATTGTATTGAGGTTTGGGGAAAAGCGTGCAAAACAATTACAAAGCCTGTTTTTATTTTACAAAAGAGAGCTGTAAGAGTAATCACCAGAAAACATTTCAGTCACCCATCAAACACCTTGTTTCTTCAGCTAAATTTATTGAAATTCCAGGAATTGGTAGAATATAGTATTTTATCAGTTATGTATAGGGCTCATAATAACACATTACCTTTAAATATCCAAAGAAATTTAGACAAAGTTATTACAATCTTAAAGGGACAGATATTCATCAAACCACAATTCAGAACCAGCTTAAAGGGACGGTCTACCTCAATTCAGGGAGTTGGATTGTGGAATGTTCTGGAGAGTGATGTTAAAAATGCAAAATCAATTCATTCATTCATTCATTCAACCTTTATTTATACAGGCTAGCCTCGTTGAGTCACGGGGACTCATTTACAAGAGGGACCTGTCTCACTCACACCAAACAACCATCCACTCTC
The DNA here is from genome assembly GCA_038048925.1 of Garcialebias charrua. Lineage (NCBI taxonomy): Eukaryota > Metazoa > Chordata > Actinopteri > Cyprinodontiformes > Rivulidae > Garcialebias > Garcialebias charrua. Next base: position 16,466 of record JBBPBX010067961.1, on the reverse strand, counting down.
ACACTCACACCTAGGGTCAATTTAGAGTCACCAATCAGCCTAACAAGCATGTTTTTTGGTCTGTGGGAGGAAACCGGAGTACCCGGAGGAAACACACGCATGCACGGGGAGAACATGCACACTCCACCCAGAAAGGCCCCGGACCGGGATTTGAACCGGCAACCTTCTCGCTGAGAGGCAGCAGCTCTACCAGTTGTGCCACCGTGCTGCCCAATGTATACATTTAAGAAAAAGGTCGAAAAGGACTTGCTCAAAAACTATATATGATGTAGCTTAGTGTGTTTGTGTATTACACTTATGTTGTACTTATGATGTAGCTTAGTGTGTTTTTGTATTACACTTATGTTGTACTTATGATGTAGCTTAGTGTGTTTGTGTATTACAGTTAGAAAAATTAAGTAGAGTTATTCATTTTGTGATGTAGTTTGAAGGTTATCATTGGTTGAACAAACTGTGAAATAAATAAAGGGCAGATATAATAAGATTTCATCTTCTTTCTGCTCCTTTCATTTTATCCTACTTGTATTCTTCTATCTGATGAAACTGTTTTGTATTGTTCTTTTAAAATGAATGAATAAACATCAAATCAAATCAACGGCCCAGTCAGAGTCCAGAACCTGAACCTGAAACCTTCAGAGAGCTGAGCAGAAACCTCAAAGAACTGAAGCAACAATGGAAAGTGGGTCAGAACTCCTCCAGAACCAGGAGAGAGACTGATGAAGTCCTGCAGACTGATGAAGTCAGAGAACCACAGAGGATTCTGCTGCTGAAGGAGGTTCTGTTGGGTCAGAGGCACAATTAAGCTGAGGTTAAATTTTAATGATTTTAGAACTTGTTAAAGATCATCCATCCAGCTAACTGTCTATCCATCCATCCATTCAGCTAAAAGTCTATTCATCCTTGTATCTGATGAAACTGTTTTGTATTGTTCTTTTAAAATGAATGAATGAACATCAAATCAAAAATAAGTCTGTATCTCTGTGTTTATCATTGTCCTGGCATTGTCTCCTCCTGTTGCCTCTGTCTCCTGAGTTCCTTGTGATTCCCTGAGTATGTAAGTTTGCTGCCTTGCGGACGCCATTTTGAAGAGTCCTAATGGTGAACTACTTTTTTAAATCCAGCAGATTTGACCATTTCGTGAAACTCTCAAGCTCAGAAAAACTTGTGCTATAACGTCAGCTATGAAATATATTTTTTCTCAGCAAAGAAATAATTGTTTTACCGTGTTTTGTTGTAAAATCCTGGCTTCTTTGGCTGTCGCGGACGCCATTTTGAAGAGTGCTAATGTGGCGAAATTCTATTTTTAAATACAGACGCGTCGCGTAGGCCCTGAGAAACATCCATAAGTTCACCCTCCATGTTAAAAAGTCTTCGTCTGACTCTTCAAAAACAAGCAATAAGGCTCCAGAGTAACACACTGGCTGCTAACTGCTATAGAGAGAGCACACACCAAGAGACTGAGGGGGACGCTTTTTTGTGACGGACCACATCCGGCGCTGCTCGTAAATACGTTATTTCGTTTTTACTGATAGATATTTAGTTATTAGCGGTACTGCATTTTAAATAAAAATAGCATAAATCCGCTTATGAATTATAAAACTTAGTCAATCCGCTGTAAAGCTAACAGATTATTTAGCTACGCTACAAGCGGATTAGCGCAACAGCGCTCCCTAGCGGTCGGAGGCCCACCACTGGTAATCACATAGCAGAGGCTCTCCCGATTGGTTGCTGGATGCGTTGACCAACGTCGAGCCGCAAAATATCAACTTTTCGATCCGACGCTGCTCAACGCGTAGGTTGCTTCGGACGCGCGCGTGCACGGAAAGGAACTGCCGCGTGCCGCCGCGCCGCTTCAAACACTCAAAACGCGCCGCTTCACGATATGCCGCGCCTCGATGCCTCTCCACATAGACTTTCAATGTAAACCGGCCGCTTCCGCCGCCCGACACGGGTCCAGTGGGTACCTAGCATAAGTTGTGTAGTGGCAGGGGAATCGGACTTGGGATCCGAAGGACCCAGGTTCGAACCCCGGCCACGGCACACCTTGGGGTGTCTATGAGTGCACATCTATTTTCCCCAGCTCCCCGGGCGCTGACTACGGCTGCTCACTGCACCACCTGGTGGTGGTTGGGTTAAATGCAGAGACCAATTTCGTCTGTCAAGTATGGGAACATACACAGATGACAAAAATATGACATTTATTTATTTTATTTAACTCTTTTTCCCTTCATTATGGCTCCAAATGTATGGAGTTAATAATAATAATAATAATGAATTTAATTTATAACGCACTTTTCATTAATGAAAATCTCAAAGTGCTAAGTGAGTTAACATGCTAACAGTCCTTCCTGTAAACAGTTTGGACCGCGTGAAGCAGCACGAAGCTGCAGAGCTCGGACGTGCAACAAGTTAACATGCTAAAAGACGGAGACAGGCTTGACCAGCTCACAGTAAGAAATTGTATTTTTTTTACTTCATTATGTCTCCAAATGTACTGTATGTGTTTTTTTAATAATTATGTAGGGTACTGTGTTAGGATAGGCGAAGTGCTTGGTAACTGTACAGTACCGTACATGTACGTGTATAAGTGGCGGCTGGTGAGTGCTTTCCGACTTACGGCAATTTTCGAGGTACGAACGGGCGTAGGAACGGAACTTGTTTGTAACTCGGGGACCACCTGTATTTCAAAATATATTTTTATTTTAATATTTAATTTTTATTTGATTTTTTAATGTCTTCAAGGTAATAAGGTGAGTGGTGTGAGTGGTGGGGCGGCACCCTAGCACCCTGTATTGGCCAGCTGCCACTTGTTCTATCATCACTTTCTGGGAGTTACAATCAGATCTCCATCACATTGTTTTTATTTTATTTGTTTGACACGCGTTCTGGTTCTGAATCAAACCATCCAGAGTCCAGCCTGACTGGACGACTGATCCAACTGACAGGAGGTTCTGGTTCCAGAGGAGCTCCTTGTTAGACTGTTCAGCTGGACCGAAGAAATCCAAACACACCTTTCATTCTTTAAAAAGCTCCTCCCAGTCACAAAGCAGAGATCTGAAACTGGAGAAGCTAAAATGAGAAGAGACTCCAGCAGCCACAGAAAAAAGACTCAACAGTGGAGAAATAACATGAAAGAACATTGATTGTTGAACATGGCTACACAGGGGTGGTCCTAGCCAGTTTGGTGCTCTGGGAAGAAAAAAAACTCTGGTGCCCCCCGAGCCTGCATCACCCAACTCACTCCCTCAGGGACATGGACACGCTCCACTGTTATATTTCATAATGTGCCATCCATCACAGACATTTAAAACATCTTAGACAGTTTTATTTCAAATTCTTGAAATTGAAGAAACTTGAATAATACTAGACAGAGTTATTTATTTCTGTCGTCCCTCACACAAACTATGACTTTGTGCATCTCTCTGACCATTGTCATTTCTGGACGATGAACTAGGATCTGTGGAGGTTCCCTGAACTTCCTACCAGTGGTGGCTGGTGGAGTTATCTCCAAGGGAGGTTATAACTCCAAAATAGACTATACATTTTTTTTCATTATCCAGATCAGTACAAATGCAGGTGTCCAGAAATAGTACAATAAGTGGCATTTAGTATATAAAAGTATTAATGTTTGATAATTGTTTTTTCTATAAGCCCATTCAAATAGATGTAGCAATAGCAGTGATTTATCACAGAGCCCAATAGAATAACCTATAGGCTAGCACTAGCATGTTGGCTCAGAAACAAACAAACTCATCAGTTACCACTTTTAGAATTTACAGTCAGCTGAAAGTTTTTTCACATTCTAAAAGTTGAGAGGCATATCAGTCAGAAATGGCAATATAGCATTAGATAAAGGGCTTTCAATGGTTTAAAGCCTATACCTGCAACATACTCTGGTTGTGTCACTGCACGATCTGTTCAGGGACCAAAAAATAAAATCTGTTCAGGGGCCGGAAGCACGATCTGTACCGTGCACCCGCATTCTGGGCGCAGGAGAGGTGCGCCCAGAATCATTCTAGCTCTTGTAATGAAGAGGAGCTAACTGAGAAGGTAAGTTCTCTCCTTCTCCTCCTCTGGTTAGTTTTTCTCCAAAGTGACCTGGCATCACAGCGCAGTTGCAAACTCCAGCTGCTTTTGGAGGAACCTATAGGAGAACCTCAATGTCTTAATTTCTGCCGCTTCCAGTTCTGTCTCCTGTCTTTTTGTCCATGTCTCTGTCTCCAGAGCACACAACACAACTGGTCTCTCAACTGTCTTGTAAACTTTTCCTTTGACCATCCAGATATACGCCGAGCACTACCGTCATTTAGCATGGTAAAAACGGCTACACGTCGTGGGATTCGCTTACTTACTGCCTTTGTTTGACGTCGTACGACTAAACTTCTGTGATAAATCCAGTGGTGGAGAAAATACTCAAACACTGTACTTAAGTAAAAGTACAAATAAACAGACAAAAATATACTCTAGTAAAAGTAGAAGTACCATATTAATATTTTTACTTAAGTAAAAGTAAATAAGTACTTGCTTTTAAAAATACTTAAAGTATTAAAGTAAAAGTAATTGCTGAATGTATTACCTAATGCAATGGCCTACAATACCATTAAAGCTGCAGTATGTAGCTTTTTTTATGAACATATTTCTTCACTCTGTCACTACCTCCTGACAGACTGATGTTAGCCAGGTAATCTCTGAAAAAAAAATATATATATATTGTCCCCTTGCTTCTCCAGGTGGTAAATAAGCATTTCTAAAAAGAAAAGGTGACCCACCATTTTCCAGCCAATAAAAACAGAGTTTGTAACCAGCCAATAAAAACAGAGCTTGAATTTGAATCAGCCAATAAAAACAGAGCTTGAATTTGAAATTTAACAGACCACAAGGGGGCAGAGCGGGATCAGAATGCTTTGCCTGTTGAAAATATTTCTAAGTTCTGCAGTTCTACAGAAACTGCATACTGTACCTTTAAGTGTGTGTACTGTATGTAAATTTTCTGCATTACATAAATAGTGTTGAGTCATTTTAAAGAACAATGCTGCAGATAATACAGTACTGTACATGTTTTTATTGTGTTTGCTCTGTGACACAGTTCACACTTGGACTTGTGATTCTGTGCATCAGAATTTCTGACATGCAGCAGAGTAAAATGTCATTAAGCAAAATAAGAATAATAAGGATGATTTTACCTTTGAAAGTTTTTATTTAACACAAAATAAAACCAATGTGTCATTTTAATTGCAGTAAACACACAGAAGTAAAAGTTTTCTGTTTAAAAAAAGGAGAATTAGACACATCATGCACTGAACATTTCAACTCCAGTTTGTCATCAACTCTAGTTAAAATACTGTCTTGTCAACCTTGTAATGGATCAACAATGAACAATATTTTAACTTCCTGACACCATTTTCAAAACTTGGACCAGAGTGTGTCGAGACATTTAGAGACATCTCTTGTCTCCTAACACCCCATGAACTGACACATTTTAATGTTGCAGCAAGAATTTCTTGTTTCTTGACAAATTGAAAAAACTGCAACGTGAAAGTAGCTTGTAACTCAACACATTATAAAAATGTAGTGTAGTAGAAAGTACAGATACTTCATGTAAAATGTAGTGAAGTAAAAGTAAAAGTACCCACATTTAATTCTACTTAAGTAAAGTACAGATACATGAAAAATGTACTTAAGTACAGTAACAAAGTACTTGTACTTAGTTACATCCCACCACTGGATAAATCCACAATGCCAAATATTATTCCTCGTAATGTGATGAAATATGTAGTATAAAGCTTGGAAAACAATAAAGCCAAGGAGGCTGCTTGTAGCCACTTAGCTTCTTTGCACGTCGGCGCCGAAAATCCAGAAGACGCTGAGTGGCTGGAATGAAAGTTTGCCTGAGATTTCATTGGTTTAATTTTTTTTTACTCTTCGTAAACTTCCGCCTTCGCTACACAAATCACGTGACACATGTCTGTCATGACCGGGGGGAGACAGGTGGAGTCTGATGCATCCTTCTCTGAGGACGTCTCCATCCCTACTGTAAAGTAGGGGGGCCAATGCCCCCTGGGCCCCCCCTGTTCCGGTGCCACTGATATAAACACGTGTTTAAACACGTCTGGGTGCAGTACTCAACTCCACCAGCAGATGTCACGACAGAACATCATTTTTTTATTCCTGCCACACCTAGAGAAACAAACACAAAAGCAGCACATTATGTTATAAATAACACTTTTATTTGCAATATTTACAATTTATAAACAAAATGTTAGAAAAGGAAACACTATTTAACAAAAATAAAATAGAAGTAAATAAGTATTTCTTATAAATTAAAGATCTGTGCTGATCATGGAGGTGAGATCCACAGAAGGAGTTTCATTCAGAGTCCAGATGTTTCTCTACGATACTCAACATCGTTCAGGTGGGAGACAGATTATTCTTTCCTTTTTCCTTCTGATGAGAAGTAGGACTAAAATAATAATAATAATAATAATAATAATAATAATAATACAAAGTAACACTACTCCCAGTATAATCCAGATGTTGATGGATGTCTGTTCCTCTGGTTCTGGAGTCCAGGTGTGTCTGTGGAGCTGCTCAGCAGCTGCTGTGAAGGAAATGACAGGTTCTAACATCTGGTCTGTTTCAACTTGAATCTAATGAGTTTTGTTCATGTCAACAATTATCAAGAGTTTAATCATGAAGACAATTTAAATTCTTCTCACCAGAGACGTTCACACGACACATTCCAGAACCAGAACCATCTTCTGTCTTCACTTGACACCTGTACAGACCAGAGTCCTCCGTCCTGAGTGAGGACAGGTGGAGTCTGATGCGTCCTTCTCTGAGGACGTCTCCGTCCCTCTGGACTCGTCCTGCAAACTGTTCATCCTGAGCCTCTGACACCTCAACACCTTCATGGAGCAGATACAGGAGTGACTCTCTGAGAGGAGCTAACAAGCTGCAGTAGATGAACAGGTGTCTCCAGGATGTCTCAGGTGTGGTGGTGAAGGTCCACTCCAGGTGATGTTGTGGTTCTGCTCTGCCTGATAGGAGCTCTGGGTCACGTTCACTACAAATGTTGCTGCTGAGGAGACAGAGAGGAGCAGACACACTGACAACTGGAACATGGGAGGCTTGAAACTGCATCTACAACAAGAACTGAATGTTCTGGACTGAACCTGAAGGTCCAAACTGACCACAGAGACACGAGCTGAGGATGAGGAGCAGCACCACCCTGCACACCATCTTCATCTTCTTCATGCAGCTGGAGGACTGAGGAGGAGAAAGAAGTGTCAGAGACAAACAGCGCCATCTTGTGGACAACAACAACAACAACTAGACTCTCAACTTTTGTTTTATTTTTTGAATGTCCAGAGGACCAGACTTAGCTTTTTTAGATTTTTCTACCTGGATTATTGAGCATGCATCAGAGTAACAACAACTAGAGATTTCTTAGGAGCAGCTGGAACATGGAAACTGGATCAGAACATCTGGAAGAAGCTCCCAGTTCTGACCAGTTCAAGTCAGTCAGAAAGAGTTCATTCTGATTTCTGCTCTGTACTCAGGAAAGTTCACACATCACTTCATCTCACATCATGCCTCTACAAACACCTGCAGGTTGGAGCTTCATCCTGTGACGTCACTAAGAGGGCGGAGTCAGCTTGTAGAAAGTTTTTAAATAATCAGATATTTTCTGTTAAATTAAGGTAAATTTTAACCGTTAATGTAAATATAAGACAAATTTTTAGAATCCATTTTTTTTCACTGTGATAGAAGAAGTTAGAGAAACCAAACATGTTTCCTGATGTGTTACCAGTGGTGGAGAAAGTACTCAAACACTGTAGGCTACTTAAAGCACAAATAAACAGACAAAAATGTACTCTAGTAAAAGTAGAAGTACCATATTAATGTTTTTACTTAAGTAAAAATAAATAAGTACTTGCTTTTAAAAATACTTAAAGCATTAAAAGTAAAAGTACTTGTTGAATGTATTACTTAATGCAATGGCCTACTCTACAGTATCATTGTGTGCATACTGTATGTATATTTTCTGTAATACATTAATAGTGTTGAGTCATTTTAATGAACAATGCTGCAGATAATACATGTTTTTATTGTGTTTACTCTGTGACACAGTTCACACTTGGACTTGTGATTCTGTGCGTCAGAATTTCAGGGATGACATGCAGAGTTAAATGTCATTAAGCAAAATAAGAATGATTTTACCTTTGAACGTTTTGATTTAACACAAAGTAAAACCAATGTGTCATTTTAACTGCAGTAAAAACATTTAAGTAAAAGTTGTCTGACAGAAAAAAGGAGCATTAGACCTAACAAAGGAATATCTGATCATTTCAACTACAGTTTATCATCAACTCTAGTTGATGACAAACTGTCATCAACTGTCATCACGGGCGGCTGTGGTGTAGTGGTAATGGCAGTCGTCCCCCGATCGGAAGGTTGGAGGTTCGAATCCCGGTTCCTCACACCATGTGTCGTTGTGTCCCTGGGCAAGACACTTAACCCCGAGTTGCTCCCGGTAGGACTGGAAGGCGCCTTGCATGGCAGTCGCCGCTACCGGTGTATGAATGTGTGTATGAATGGGTGGATGGTTGGTATTGTAAAGCGCTTTGGGGTCCCTCACAGGGGGCTGGAAAGCGCTATATAAATAAGCTCCATTTACCATTTACCAAAATACTGTCTAGTCAACCTTGTAAAGGGCCAATAGTGAACAATATTTTAACTTCCTGACACCATTTTCAAAACTTGGACCTGAGTGTCGAGACATTTGGAGAAATCTCTTGTCTAATAACATCCATGAACTGACACATTTTAATATTGCAGCAAGAATTTCTTGTTCAAGTTCAGAAGAAGTTGGTTTTCAAAGTTTTTTGAGTCCATGTCTGGCTCTTTTGGGAGAGAGAATCTGTCCTGCTGTACTGAACAGTCTTTCAATAATATTTCAATAAGGCCATGGGTGTTGTGTATCTTCTGGCTGAATCTCTGTGGTGGAATCCATTTTGAGTGTGTTAGTGGTGCTGTGGGTGCTCCCAGCTCAATGACATATAGAATATACGTCATTGGTCCAGCTCTTCTTGAAGGCAGGTCTAATGTTACCTGTCCACTTTGCAGTGATTCAATAGACCAACTCTCTCGACATCAGCTTTCAAACTAATGACAAATCAAAAAGCTGCAACGTGAATGTAACTTGTAACTCAACACATTATAGAAATGTAGTGTAGTAGAAAGTACAGATACTTCATGTAAAATGTAGTGCAGTAAAAGTAAAAGTACCCACATTTAATTCTACTTAAGTAAAGTACAGATACATGAAAAATGTACTTAAGTACAGTAACAAAGTATTTGTACTTAGTTACATCCCACCACTGCTGT
>JBBPBX010067960.1:0-19268 GCA_038048925.1 Garcialebias charrua | reverse complement strand
ATTATTGTCTGATTATAATTATTATTATTATTGTCTTACCCTTTTATCTGAAGGTGGGATTATATTGGTCACGTTTATCTGAATGCGGGATTGTACAGGTGATCCCCGACTTATGAACGAGTTCCATTTCTACACCCGTTCGTATAGCCGAAATGCCGTAAGTCAAGGACTACCTGTATTGGCTACTTTTATCTGAAGGTGGGATTATATTGGTCACTTTTATCTGAATACGGGATTGTACAGGTGATCCCCGACTTACGAACGAGTTCCATTTCTATACCCGTTCGTATAGCCGAAACGCCGTAAGTCGAGGCCACCATAAGTTGAGGGCTACCTGTATTGGTCACCTTTATCTGAAGGCTCCTACCTCTGCCTCCTCGTCGACCTAGGCGGTGACAAAGATTATTATAAAGAATAACACTGAAATAATGTGAAGCTGACATACTTTATTTGAACTTACAGTAGTTTTTTTTTAAAGACAAAAGAAAATAAGCATGCAATAATATGGTAACAAAATCATTTGTAAATTGAAATGTAACCTATGAACTATGTAGCAAGTAATAAAAGACAAAAGAAAATAAGCATGCAATAATATGGTAACAAAATAATTTGTAAATGGAAATGTAACCTATGAACTATGTAGCAAGTAATAAAAGACAAAAGAAAATAAGCATGCAACAATGGTTATACAGACATTTCTTCCAGTGAAGAGACTCATCACACCTACAGAATGTCAGAACACATCTGGCATTGCCACAACATCTCCTTTCTACATTTATCACATGTGAATCTTCTACAAGAAACACTACGATCACTGGCATGGTTATTCTTGCAGCCACACCTAACCTGGCATGATCCCCTTTTCCCTGTGTCAGGTGTAGGTGGTTACGGGGGAATTTTTTCCTTACACACCACCTTGGTTGCCATATACGACTGTGCAAGCTCTTGTGCAAGCTTCATTATGAAGTCTGTTCGTCTTTCTTTGACCCCAGTGCATGCCTTGAAAAGCACATATGCATTCAAAGCTGCAATGTCAATCATGTTGTAGAACACAGCGACTGGCCAATGCCGTGTTCCTGAACGCGCAGTGTAATTTCGCACCATCTGGTCCATGACATCAACACTACATTTTTGGATGTTGTAGTCAGTGACCGTGTTAGGCTTTTTTTTTTCGAGTGTCCCCAGTGTCCACCACACTGTGCATGCTACTCAGGATGCAGACAGTCTTTCTCCGTTTGGGCGCATAAACAGTCAGTGTGGCACCAGAGGTTGAAAACACCTTTGTACTGAATTCCTCACGGTCAATTGTCTTTTTGGCAGAGTCTGGAAGCTCACGGCGAATCTTGTTCACTGTGCCAAGGAGGGTGGTCTTCCGGTCAAGTAGTCATTTTGCTAGCTTCAATGAGGTGAAATAGTTGTCTGTGGTAATAGTTCTGCATTTGTCCATAAATGGTTCCATGAGCTTCATCACCACATTTTCAGATAGTTTTTCCCCGGTGGGTCGATTGGGGTCTTTCCCAAGATATGGGATGATGTTGCATACGTACTTGGATTTGTCACATGCCACCCAGAACTTTATGCCAAACTTGTCAGGTTTTGTAGCAATGTACTGCAGGAAACAGCAACGGGTCTTAGTTGGAAACAGTTGTTCATCTATTGTTATGTGTCTTCCTGGATTGTAAAAAGTGATGCAGTTGCCAACGAAAGCCTTCCAAATACCAGAGACTGCAGCAAACCTGTCATTTGCGACTCGTTCTTCGCGTGTGTCCTTGTCATCGAAGCGCAGGTGCCGCATGATGTCCTGGAAATGGTTTCGAGCCATAATGTTGCTAATGGCGTGCACTCTCATTGTTGCAGACCATAAGTCATGCACTGCTGGAAGGCGGAAAATCCCTCGCAGGATGAGGATTGCAATGAATGCCATTAGTTCAGGGATGGCCATGAACCAGTTTCCATCAACTGTGTGGCGTGCATGTTGTACAGTCCAGTCCTGTATGGTCACAAGCATTTCCATAGAGAGGAAACAGAGGAAACTCTGTAAGCGACTGGACACTTTTCTTCTGGCCAAAGGTGTTGGCTCTCCATCCGTGGGATAGCATTCAATAGGGCTGTGATTCAGAGGTCTTCCAAGTTGCTCTTCACGCCATACTGTGCCGTCTTTTGCGGTCTCTGTAATCCACTCGTGTGTCTCCATCCGACCACACTTTTCTGGAGGAGGTGACATTTAGAGGTGGTGAAGTGTCAGGTGTTGAATTGTAAACATCTGCATCAGGAGGTGGTTCAGTCTCCTCATCTGTAGGACAATGTGTTTGAGATTTGATTAGTGAAAGGTCACAATAATGGGAAATTGACACAAATGTAGTATTTGAATTCTAATTCTGAAACATATTGTAAAGAAGGAAAAAACAATGTGTTCTTTCCCCAAAAAAATAAATATAAAATAAAAATAAAATATGCAGGTCTAGGTACATTGTTTTGATTGTGGAAAAATTAAATATCCTACTTCTAATAAATAAAGTTAAAATATGTTTTACTCCTATTTGTTATAGTATTCACACATTTGCAAAGGAAATGACAGGAAAAACTGCTAAAACTAGCCATTTTTGTTGTTATAAGAACAAATAAAATTCAGTGTAAAGTTATTTTTGATCAAAGCTTGTAACAACCACTTTTGAGGGACAAAATGTGGCTTCAGAGCCTAGGTTGACCCCTGTTGTAGAAAAACTGCCAATAGGTAAAGATATTTTTACAGAAATTTACACAACAAAACAAACCCCTCAGCTGCATAATACATTTTCATGTTAACATTCATAAAAACATGTTTTTTGACTTAAAACAGGACAAAGTGTCTTGATATAGACACATTGTCCTGTTTTAAGTCAAAAAACAATTCAAAATTGCTCAAATTAAGCAAGAATAATATTCTTGAACAATTGTAACTTATCAAGATGGTAGTTTTTACAGTGGGCCTCTTCCATAAAACACAACAGCCAATAACTGCCTAAGTAGAAAATTAAAAAAATCTTACCAGAAGACATTTCATCATCAGAACTCAAGTGAAAGATTATTTCTTCATCATCTGAATCGCAGGGGTTGACATTGTTCAGAAGCATGTTCAAAGTTTGCTTTACACTATAAAACTTAGGCATATCTGCTGCTCTTCCAATACTGAGGTGAAAGAAGTGAGTGCCTTCACACACTAGCTATGTTTACATGGGCAAAATTCTGTGACCGGATTGAAATGTGCTCTGATTGCATAATTAGATAGCACCGTTTACATGGGCACAATCTGTTCATGACGAGTGTTTACATGCAGCAGGCTTTTATTCTGATCAGAAGTTCTGACATGCGCAGAGTGGTACACTCCCCTTAAAAAAAAAAAACGAAGAGGAAGTTACTTTCGTAAAAACCACAGAAGAAGAAGCTACTTCCGGGAAGAAAGTAAACATACGCGTCCAAAATGGACCCGCGCCAGACTGTAATGACGGAGACTGAGTTTTTCTGCACTCCCTGATTGAACTACAGGTGAAGCAGCACGTGCTTTTAGTTTTTTTTATTCACAGGATGAGAGCGCTGGACGTCCTCTGTCCTCCAAGCTGTCGTGGACAACAATTGTTGGTAAGATAATAAAAACGCTGTATGCTAATAAACTTTTTGTCCTTTCCTTTTCTACCTGTCTGCGTGATACTGTCTGTATTTGTTATTAATTAAAAGAATTAAATTCTTTCTCTGTTTTCCTGTTTCTGGAGCATCAGTGACACGATGCCAGGCAGTGCCATGATGCCAATGTCCTGTGCCACTCAGACCTCTATCAGAGGGCTCATCTGTTGACAAAAGTAAGGCTAATATTTACTATATTGTATTTAGTATTACTACAACGATTACAGCTAAGTACAGTATCTCAAAGTAGAGATGCTTAGCTGTAAAGTTTTATTTAAAATAAAATGTTTGAACCATGTCTTTAAACAAATAGTTAAATGTTGCCAAAATGTAAGGCTAACATTTACTATATTGTATTTAATTTTACAACTATTACAGCTAAGTATATCAGAAGACATACTTAGATGTAAAGTTTTCTTTCAAATAAAATTTGTTTGAACCATAACTTTAAACAAATAAAAAGTTGAACACTAAATATTGGCATGTCCTTTTTTGCAGTCTGTGAGGAACATTGAAGCAAAGGACGTCCGTCTCTTCATTGTTGGTGATCGTGCCCGCTGTTGGACTGGCTCGTCAAAGGATACGCAAACTCTCCTCGTCTGACTCCTCAACAAGTCATTTAATGTTTACCTTGGCGCTGTCAGGTGGAGGTAGAGATGACCGGGTTTCTGAAGTCACAGTGGAGAGTTCTTCTAAAAAGATACTGTACTTATGTATTTGTGTTCACATGCAGTTAACATTTGTATAAAATTATTATCACAATAAACAACTGCAAGTAATACTAGTGAACATCTGAGCTCTTTAATGGACCAAACAGTTTAACACATTCTTGTAAACAGTTGAAATTGCTTGTTTGAAACATGTTTCATTCTTAGTGCAATTTGAGGTATATCAGAAAAACATAAAAATTAAACGTTCAAAACGTTTGTACAAAACAGACGATGTGCACAGATCACATCTTGTAATGATAACAACAAAAAATTTCTTTGGTCATTTAAAAACTACAGTAACCTGTAATTCAGTAACTTCTTTAACAACTCATCACATACTTTCACAATTTCGATGTATGCATGTGATTTCGGAAAACAAAATTGGTGACAAAATAATCGATTTTACTTCCAAAATGTATGTTTCTGTATCCTGATAGAACAGCAAATGTGTTTTTATCCTGTGAGTCATGCAGAAACTCAGAGTCCTTATTAAACCATCTGACTGTATTAAGTTAGGACATCTTAATTGTACCATAAACTATCAATCCTAATGTCTGTGTAAAAAATACATTTACAGATCTGTCAGGGGACAAAGAAACATGGTTGTGGAGAATTGAAACATTTTCAAATCAGTTTTGAGTTGTTCTAAAGCACATGTGTGAACTTCTTGGGATTCCTAAGACGTGGGACTCTTGCATCTTCTGCCACCTGCCACCATCACCTGCCACCATCACCTGCCACCATCACCTGCCACCATCACCTGCCACCATCACCTGCCACGTGCCACCATCACCCCTGCCACCATCACCTGCCACGTGCCACCATCACCTGCCACTGTCTGTTGTGTGCTGCTGCCAGCTGCCTCTTCAAAGCTGGACTCATCATCTGAAAAACAAACAAAATAAAGTTTAACTGGACCCCTGATATGTTGAAATGTGTTAGGTTAATTATCTGGTTAGTTGGAGTTTTAATGTACAATACAGTATACTGTAGTTCTATGCAAGCCCTACAGCTACTCTTATTTCAAATTATAATTACATTTTTACATATTTGTTGTTTCTAATTACTCCAGGTAATACAGTACAGAGGGTTAATGTGTTTTGAAGAGTCTAACTTACCAGAAAGGATGCTTTGCTCCTGGTTAGCTTCCTCTCCTCAGATTCCTCTCCTCCTCATAAGATCCACACCGCTGCCTGCTGTGTTGGAAGTGGCAGATCTCTCATCAGTTCATCAACACGTAAAATAAAAAAGTGGTGGGGTCGTAGCCACTTGTCCCGTTTTTGTTTTTAGCTTTGTAGCACTTAGCTTTAAGCTCTTCCAGCGATCTCCAGCTTCTTCCAGCTTTTCATGTACTTGTTTGAATAACTACACGTTCGGTCAAGGCGTTCGATAGTTTTGAGCTATTTTAACGTTTCCATTACAAATGTTGCATCGCTCACCGACCAGTTTTACTTCCCCACCATGCGTTAGCATCTACCCACTAGCCAGCCCAGGCGGAGAAGTAAACACGAGGGGGGAGAGGGAGGGAGGGATGGGGGTGCGCGCAGCGCACATGCGCAGTCAGGACAGTTTCCCACAGTCCGGTAAAAGGAACAGATCATGTGTTTACATGCGCACACATCGGGCTACGGATCGGCGTAAACCACCCGTTTCGAACGGATCGCAAATTAGGTCGGATCACGCCGAATACACAAAAAATAACCCGACCGGGGTGTTTACATGACGGACTTTTGATCCGTTCGGCCGTTTGATCCGATTACTTATGTCCATGTAAACATAGCTACAGAGGATGTTGCAGAAGGTGTAGCCAGCAATTACATTGGAATGTTTTGCTATTCATTGGCAAACAGTGGACACAAGCCCCCAAGGCATTTTGCTAGTAGTAAGAACACCCATCACCCCCTGTTTAACATTAACATGCAGAATAAAAGTCTCCACGCATGATCATTATCTCAAGGGATACAAAATTCCTAAAAGAGCCATTTGGCTATCTCTGGTGAATATTGTACTAATTTAAATATCCTGGGAGTGTCAGTGTTAAAGCCACTCTGGGAGAGTGGGCTAACATTTTAATGATGCCCACATTCCATACGTTGGCTGCTCACCAACCCCTAACCAGCAATTTCAGAACAGCTTATTTGGCGATAGCGCACAATGTGCTGTTGAGAAGGATGAAAAAGGCAGCCTATAAGTATGCCAAAGAAACAGAAAAGAAAACGAGAGATGAGATATCAGAGGATGAGGAGGTACCACCAGGTTAGGAAGTAATAGATCAGTCATACTTCGAACCCCAGTCAGTCTCAGAACCTCGGCGGGCAGAACAATGCCGAACCTCCAGCTCAGACGCTGACAACTATCGTGAGTACAAAATGCTGAAAATCTTAGTGAGAGAAAAAAGACCTGAAGAAACTGTTGAGGAGTACATTAAAGATGTGTGGCCTATGGTAATCAGCTCCACTGAGAGTGACGCAGCAAGAAAGCTGTGGTTGGGTCATGTCACCGCAAACCCATTGTGCAAAGACGAGTCGGCCCAGAATCACTATGAAAGGCTGGTTCTAGAGGATCTGGATGACGAGGATTCTCAAATCCAACAGGCAAAAGCACGCATGG
Organism: Garcialebias charrua; assembly: GCA_038048925.1. Taxonomy (NCBI): domain Eukaryota; kingdom Metazoa; phylum Chordata; class Actinopteri; order Cyprinodontiformes; family Rivulidae; genus Garcialebias; species Garcialebias charrua. The sequence goes on along the minus strand of JBBPBX010067960.1, from coordinate 12,288 downwards.
ATCAGGGACAACGCCTCACATCGGTCTGGTATCAACTGAAACAAACAATTCCTCCAAAGAGGTATCCCAGACAGCATTTACATTTGGGCCGGATCCGTTTACAAGTCGCCAGATCCGCATAACAGTCAGATGCGGTTTACAACTCTGAGCCAACTCCTTACCGGGCTCGTTTACAAGTCGCCAGATCCGCATAACAGTCAGAGACGGCGTGGTGTTGTGTGCCAGTTCCACCCCGATTCTGAGATCATGAGCTGCACTGACACCTGCGCTGGGTGTGGTTCTGATCCGGTTTTTGCCTGCAGACCGAATGCGCCAGCCTCAGAGGTTTACAAAGACTGGCATCTGGCTCTGATCTGGTCCCAGACTGCAAGCCAACTGCGCCTTCCTTGGCTTTATTTTTTTTAAGCAACAGACGCAGCACTGAGAGAAGTGATCCCTTACCAAAAAGTAGTATATGCAAGTATACTTAAAGGTTCAGTCTGCAGTTTCTGTAGAACAGCAGCACTTAGAAAAAATTTCAACAAGCAAAGCATTCTGATCCCTCCCCCTCAGAGCCATATATGGCTCTGCCCCCTTGTGGTCTGTTGAAATTTGAATTCAAGCTCTGTTTTTATTGGCTGATTCAAATTCAAGCTCGGTTTTTATTGGCTGGTTACAAACTTTGTTTTTATTGGCTGGAAAATGGCGGGTCACTTTTTCTTTTTAGAAATGCTTATTTACCACCTGGAGAAGCAAGGGGACAATATTTTTTTTTAGTTTTTTCAGAGATTACCTCTCTAACATCAATCTAGTGACAGAGTGAAGAAATATGTTAAAATATATATTGTTTTAAAAGTTACAGACTACATTACAATCTTACATACCCCAGCTTTAAAGTACACTAATTTTAAACTAAAAAAATAAGAGTATACTTTCAGTATACTTTTTAGGTACTTATCAAAAGTATACTTGGCCAAGTTTATTTTACACAATACTTGACTTATACTAAAAATAAACTAAAAGTCTAAGTATACTTAATCTATACTTATGTTTAAACTTTTGGCCAAGATATTTTACACAAAGTATTTTCACACTGGTTTATTTTTAGTACTTCTGTTTTAAACGTTTTGTCAGTTTTTTGAAACAGCTCGAGCTGTTTTTTTATATTGTTGTATATATATATATATATATATATATATATATATATATATATATATATATATATATAGTATATTATTATTATTATTGAGCATGCATCAGGGTATTATTATTATCATCATTATTATTATTATCATTATTCAATTTTATTCTGCGTTACTCCAGGCGTGTTTGCTTTCTACCATTTTTCTGTTTGTGGTCTCATGCGTTATTGGGGGTAGAACGTGATCATGTACGTCCCAACCAATCAACGCCACTCTTGCTTGTCAGGTTGCATGTGAACTTTGTCCTAACCAATCAACGCCACTCTTGTTTATCGGGTGAAGTAGCATGTGATCATATCCAACCAATCAACGCCTCTTGCTTCGCGCGCTTCTTTCAAATGTAGCCATTTCCTTTCAACTGTTGGACAAGAAGCTGTTGTTGTGTTGGACTCAGCGCTCGTAAAACTTGCTTTTTATTAGACGTCGACTGGTCAGACTCTGGACGACGACTGGACATTCAGTTGGAAGTTGAAGGTCGGTTCGGTTTTGTTTATTTGCTAGCTTTTTTAGCTCTGTTCAGTTGAATGAACAAAACCTGCTGTTGCTAAAAGCTAAGCTAACAACGAGCTAAAACGGGTGTGTCGTGTATGCTGCTGAGGCAGATAATTTGAGGCAAGTAAAACACTGCAGGTTAGGTTATTCTAGCGTTTAAATAAGCCATATATGCTACGCTTTTTTTTTTTTTTTGGCTTAGTTCCTGGATGGTTTTTCAAAGAGACAGGCCCCGCATCCTCACGCTGTTTGCGTCGCATGTCTGTTAACATGCGCTGACCAGCCAGCAGAACAATAACCGCAGCCAGGCTGAAATACTAATTTACTTTAAATACGTATTTCAGCAACATACTGTTTTTGTAGCTGCTTAAACAAGAGGCTGAAGGAAGATATATCTCATTCACGAGGTCTTGAGAGTCAATTACTTTCTGAGAGTTTCATTAAAGATTTACTGGAACATGAGATATTTTGCTAACAGACACACAGGCAGGCTAATATGAGTGCCAGACTTTGGTGGTGGTGGTGCTAAACTGTTCACAGTAACACAGCAGAGGTGTTTGTCCCTTGTTGATGCGAATCTTTAGGTTTGAATGCTCTTTATTTGTCTCTAAGTTGATGGAAGCATCAAAGTGATGCATGTAGAACAGAAACTAAAGATTTATCACATGTTCTCTTTGATTCTGCAGGTTGTCAGAGATCAGCTGTGCCTCTCTGCTCTCAGCTCTTCAATCCAACCCCATCTGACACAACTGGATCAGACTCAGAACCTAGCCTTGAGAACTGCGGTAAAGTGAGCCACTCGTCATTGAGAGGTAATTTCTAAGTACCGGTAGTTTGAGTAAAGCAATTAAGACACTGATTTTTTGTTAACAGAGTTCACTTTGCTCTCAGCATTAAACGTGACGCTTGAACATGGTTTGGTTTCATGTTGCTCCACTTCATTCACCCAGAGTTTGAAGGAGCACACACCTTTTATTAATTAAAGCTGCACAGGTGCAGTAAATTAAAAGTCACATGATGCATCTGAGCATCCAATACAAAACAAGCCTATAAAGAAAAACAAATTCAAACAAAATGAGAGCAATACAAAAACATTCATAATGTCAACACCCCCACTTGCTCACATTTTGGGTAACTCCCTCAGGCTCTTAATGTTTCAAACCTAAATAAATTCTTCATACACCAAACAAACATTTCATACTTTTTCAACTTCATCTTGGTTGCTGGTTTGGTTAGTACGTCTGCAACCATATCATTTGTACTTTAAGAGTAAATGTACTTTTGTTTTAAAGGTCTCCCACCTACCTGCTCCAACATTTTCCTCTGGACCTGTTGTCAGGTATAATCTGTAAATTTTAACATTTAAATACTGTATACACACACATTTCAGTACTACATTGTCTTTTTTTTCCCTCGGCTAGTCTGGGAGAAAAATACCTAAAGCTTCTGGATCCAGTTGTACACAAAGAAGTACCTGTGAGGCCAACCCTGTAATGGGTAAGTGCTGGCTACTTTGGTTTTTGTTTTCCATTGTTTGGTATGTTCATTGTTATGGAAGATCAAAACTGACATAATTAGAAGTAAAAGCATGTATATGAATGGACTGATAAATTAATAAATACACTAAAAATGCACAAATTAAATTACAAAGGAGAAATTTACTTCATGTTATATAATTTAATTGACCTTTTTATTTTCCAGGTTAGTTCCAATAAATTATATATTTCTGCTTATAATTTACATTTTACTGTATTTTTAAAATATATATTTTTGTTTTTCTTGTAGATGCATTTGTGCCTTTTAATGTTTATATTCAATTATTGTTTATATTTTTTTTCCCACAAGTTTTTCTTTTTTAAATGGGTCTTACATTTCTATGTCTCCTGTTTTGACTTTACCTTATGCATTTCTGCTTCATGCACAGTAGATCTACACATGGATCCTGCTCCTTCCTGTTTTTTTGACCAATAGAAGTGGAGCTGACCCAAGAAGCTCTGCCCACCTTATTTACATCATGAGACAGAAATACATAAGATGAAGTAAAAACGGGTGACAGAGAAGTGTAAAAACACATGGAAATAAAAAGACTTTTGGGGGAATAAATATAAAATAAATAAATATTTACAATATAAATATTGGGAGGCACAAATGCAGATACAAGTAAAAAGGAACACAAAAATATGTTTTTAAAAACAGTATGTAAAGTTTATTGGAACAAAGCATAAAAATAAATATGAAGGTAAATTAAATTATAAAACATGAGGTAAAGTTCTCCTTTTTTTAATTTAATTGATGCATTTCAAGTGTATTTATTGGTCATTTTATATACAGTATTTTGGCTTTTACTTCTAATTATGTCAGTTGGGGTTCTTCATTAATTGTTACCTGCATGATTTGAATTTATTTTACAATCTCTGATGTCCATATCCTCTGACCTAGGCCTCACTGAATTCTCTAATACTTGACTAAATGTGTTGAGAGCCTCCAGCTGACTACATGCACACGTAAGTTATGACAATTTCTTATGTTTGTTTGTTTTTGTTTTATTATATTCTTCTTCTTCTTTCGGCTTTTCCCTTTTCAGGGGTCGCCACAGCGAGTCATCCTCCTCCACCTCACTCTGTCCTCTGCATCCTCTGTCCTCACTCCAACTACCTCCATGTCCTCTCTAACTGCATCCATATATCTCCTCTTTGGTCTCCCTCTTTGTCTTTTTCCTGGCAGCTGCATTTCTAACATCCTTCTACCAATATACCCACTGTCCCTCCTCTGGACATGTCCAAACCATCTCAGTCTGGCCTCCCTAACTTTATCTCCCAGTTGTTCAACATGTGCTGTACCTCTGATTATCTCATTCCTGATCTTATCCATCCTTGTCACTCCTAAGGAGAACCTCAGCATCTTCATTTCTGCTACTTCCAGTTCTTTCTCCTGTCTTTTTGTCAATGACACTGTCTCCAGACCATACAACATAGCTGGTCTCACCACTGTCTTGTAAACTTTTCCTTTGACCTTTGCTGACACCTTTTTGTCACAAATCACTCCTGAAACTTTTCTCCATCCACTCCATCCTGCCTGGACTCTCTTCTTCACCTCTTTACCACATTCCCCATTTTCCTGGACAGTGGACCCCAAGTACTTGAAGTCCTGCACCTTTGTGACCTCTGCTCCTTGTAGCCTCACTGTTCCACTGGCCTCCCTCTCATTCACACACATGTACTCTGTCTTACTACGGCTGACTTTCATTCCTCTTCTTTCAAGTGCATACCTCCACCTCTCCAAGTTGTCTTCCACCTGTTCCCTATTCTCACCACAGATCACAATGTCATCTGCAAACATCATAGTCCATGGGGATTCCTGCCTGACCTCATCTGTTAGTCGGTCCATCACCAGAACAAACAAGAAGGGGCTCAGAGCCGATCCTTGATGCAATCCCACCGCCACCTTGAAGCTATCTGTCACTCCTACAGCACATCTCACCACTGTCCTGCTGTCCTCATACATGTCCTGTACCAGTCTAACATACTTATCTGCCACTCCAGATTTCCTCATGCAATACCACACCTCTTCTCTTGGCACCCTGTCATATGCTTTTTCTAAATCCACAAACACACAATGGAGTTCTTTCTGACCCTCTCTGTACTTCTCTATCAACATCCTCAAAGCAAAGATGGCATCTGTGGTGCTCTTTCTTGGCATGAAACCATACTGCTGCTCACAGATAGTCACCTCTTGTCTAAGCCTTCCTTCCACAACTCTCTCCCAGATCTTCATTGTGTGGCTCATCAACTTAATTCCCCTGTAGTTGCTACAACTCTGTACATCACCCTTGTTCTTAAAAATGGGAACCAGCACACTTCTTCTCCATTCTTCAGGCATTTTCTCACCCTCAAATATTCCATTAAATATTTGAGTCAAAAACCTCACTGCCATCTCTCCAAGGCATTTCCAAACCTCCACTGGTATGTCATCAGGTCCTACTGCCTTCCCCTTCTTCATTCTTTTCAGAGCTTTCCGGACTTCACCCTCACTAATTTTTCCCACTTCCTGGTCCACAGTTTCTATTACCTCCACTCTTCTTTCTCTTTCATTCTCTTCATTCATTAGCTCCTCAAAGTAATCCTTCCATCTTCCCATCACACTCTCCTCACTTGTTAGAACATTCCCATTCCCATATTTAATAAGCCTAACCTGCTGCACATCCTTTCCAGCCTGATCCCTCTGTCTTGCCAATCGGTACAAGTCCTTCTCGCCCTCTTTAGTGTCCAGTCTCCCATATAACTCATTGTACGCCCTCTGCTTTGCCTTAGCTACTTCCCTCTTTGCTCTATGTCCCATCTCCTTATATTCCTGTCTCCGCTCTTCAGTCCTCTCACAGTCATATTTCTTCTTGGCTAATCTCTTTCTTTGAATGGCGTCCTGCACTTCACTATTCCACCACCAGGTTTCCTTATCTTCCATTCTTTGTCCAGATGACACACCAAGTACCTTCCTACCTGTCTCTCTAATTACTGTTGCTGTAGTAGCCCAGTCACTTGGAAGCTCTTTCTTACCACCCAGAGCCTTTAACAGCTCGTCTCTGAATTTCTCACAACATTCTTCTTTCTTTAGCTTCCACCATTTGGTCTTCTTCTCTGGTTTTACTCTTGTTCTCTTCTTCGCAACAACAGTCATTCTACACACAACCATCCGATGCTGTCTGGCCACGCTCTCCCCTGCTACAACCTTACAGTCTCCAATCTCTCTCAGGTTTCCTCTTCTACACAGAATGTAATCGACCTGTGTACTCCTTCCTCCACTCTTATAGGTCACTCTATGTTCCTCCCTCTTTTGGAAATAGGTATTGACTATAGCCATTTCCATTCTCTTGGCAAAATCCACCACCATCTGTCCTTCCTGGTTTCTTTCCTTGACACCAAACCTACCCATCACTTCCTCATCCCCTCTGTTTCCTTCACCAACATGTCCATTCAGGTCTGCTCCAATCACCACTCTTTCCTCCCTGGGAATACTCTCTATCACTTCATCCAAATCTTTCCAAAATTTATCTTTCTCCTCCTCATCACATCCAACCTGTGGAGCATAACCACTTACTATGTTTAGCATCAGACCTTCTACTTCTACCTTTAGACACATCACCCTATCTGACACTCTCTTCACCTCTACTACATTCTTTGCCAACTCCTCCTTCAGGACCACCCCTACTCCATTTCTCTTTCTATCCACACCATGGTAAAACAGTTTAAACCCTGCTCCAATACTGCGAGCCTTGCTGCCCTTCCACTTGGTCTCTTGGACACATAAAACATCTACCTTTCTTCTCTGCATCATGTCAGCCAGCTCTCTACCTTTGCCTGTCATTGTCCCCACATTTAGAGTTGCAACCCTCAGTCCTACATTCTTCACTTTCCTCCTCTCCCTCTGTCTCCTGACACGTTTTCCTCCTCGGCGTCTTCGACTAACAGTAGTACAATTTCCGCCGGCACCCTGTTTGTCAACAGCACCGGTGGCGGACGTTGTTAACCCGGGCCTCGACCGATCTGGTATGGTTTCACTTTGATGAACTCGCATTATGGTTTTGGCAAGTGTTTTACATCGGATGCCATTCCTGACACAACCCTCACCATTTACCCGGGCTTGGGACCGGCACAAGAGATACAATGGCTTGTGCTCCCTAGTGGCTGGCTGTTTTGTTTTATTATATTGTTTTTTGGTATTGCCTGGTAGGGGTGGGCGATATTACCAAAAAATGATATCACGATATATTTTTTGAAATACCCCGATAACGATATCAGACGATATTTCACATTTTCTCCTTTTATTGAATCAACCAAACAAATGTGTAATTTCAAAATGACTTTTCATAAACAGTCACCAGAATACCACCAAAGTTTATGCTCATTAATCCAGGTATAAATCCAACAGTCATCAGAATACAAAAAAATATATTCATATTTAACAAGCAAAAATATATATACCGCACCAGCCGCCACTGAGGTGTGCGGTAATGACTATTCTAACACTTTAACACATTTTAAAAGAGCATACAGTAAATAAAAAAAATAATTTCTTACTTTAAGCGGCAGCTTCTGTCATCAGTTTGCCTGTTAGCTCCAGCTGTTAGCTCCAGCTGTTAGCTCCAGTTGTTAGCACCGCTGCGTTACGTCTGAGCTTCGCAGCTTTCTGTAGCACCACGCAGTTTAAACCCTTTACAGGAAGGACTGTTAGTATCCTAACTTCATACAGTTGGAGACAGAAAAAGTTTTAATAACTTACCGACGCCGCAGTCTGTGCGCGCCGCCGCCTTCAGCTGTTAGCATTTAGCCCCCGAACCCGCAGCTCCGGGCAGTCCGGTTTAGCTGCACGCACCTCCTAAAAGGTTGTCGGCTTTATTATTCCAAGTTAGCTCGTTGTCCCCCGATGTCTTCGGCTTCCAGTCCGACATCGAGGCGAGCTCCAGGGACCTCTGATCGCACAAAGCCGGCTGCCCGGTGAAGCTACGAGATGCAACTATGAGGCTAATGCTAGCTCGTTCCTCCTCCTCGCGGTGTGCGCGCGCATGCGTATTAACAAAATGTAGGGCATCTCCACATGAAGGCAGTCTCCACGGAACACCGGCTGCTGTCTGCTGCTTCACGCGGTCCGCGTTCCTCCACAAAACCACCGTTATCGCAAAGTGACGCAGTCAAATGACGTCATCATAGGATGCCGCGATATAATTTTTTTCACCGGTGTCAAAAAATCCACCGGTATTATCGTAAACGAGACGATATGGCCCACCCCTATTGCCTGGTTATAATCTTGTTTTTCTTTGTGCTTTTCTTAGGCTCCTGTCTGACCTCCAAATGCTAATGTTGCTAGCAATGAGGACCCCACAAGGATGTGTACTGAGCCCCCTTCTATTCACCCTGCTAACACACGACTGCACACCATCATACAGCTCCAACCACTTCATCAAGTTTGCGGACGACACAACAGTGGTGGGTCTCATCAGCAACAACGATGAGACGGACTACAGGAACGAGGTGAGCCGCTTGGCCTTGTGGTACGGACACAACAATCTCACTCTCAACGTGGAGAAGACAAAGGAGATTGTCGTGGACTTCAGGAAGAGGGATGCCCAACATGCCCCTCTGACCATCAACAGCACCGCAGTGGAGAGAGTAGACAGCACCAAGTTCCTGGGAGTGCACGTCTCAAAGGACCTGTCCTGGAGCAGGAACACTGCAGCACTGGCCAAGAAGGCTCACCAGCGTCTCTACTTTCTCCACAAGCTGAAAAGGGCTGGAGCTTCAACCCCCATCATGTGCACCTTCTACAGAGGTGCCATAGAAAGTGTCCTGACCAGCTGCATCACTGTGTGGTTTGGTGCATGTACTGCATCCTGCCGCAAGAGCCTCCAGCGCATCATGAGAGCAGCTGAGAAGATCGTCGGCACCTCCTTCCCCTCACTGCAGGACTTACACAGCAAACGCCTCACTCGGAAAGCCCACTGCATGGCAGGTGATCCCACACACCCACTACACAGCTGCTTTAGACTGTTGCCTTCAGGGAGGAGACTGAGGAGTCTCCAGGCTCGAACCAGCAGACTGAGAGACAGCTCTGTTCATCAGGCAGTAAGGATGCTAAACACTCTGCCTGCTCTGCCTCCCCTCCCATTTGAACTGCCTTAACACAAAAAACTTTCTCACACATTACCACACAACACAAAGATTTTAACACTGGTCTCTGTGTCATCAAACGGGTTATTCACTAAACTCTCAGTCATGTGCTCATTCAGTTTGCACTACTTCTCATATTTGCACTGTTTGTATTACATTACTGCCTATAGTCATACTACTGTTTATATTCACTGTTTACATTAATACTGTTTACATTTATTACTACTGTTTACATTTATTACTACTGTTTACATTTACACTACTTTTATATCTACACTACTGCTGATACATATACAGTATTCTCTGACTAGCCTTATTTAAGGATGCCCAATGTGCCTTATGTGCCTTACTGCATATGCCACTTTGCCTCTATACCAACATCAACTACCTCATACATATACTGTGTACATTAACTCATATGCTGCTTTGCCACTCTTTGCAAATGTCAATGCTAGAACCTTCAGTTTATTTTATAGATACACTTTATATACTTTTTATACTACTATGCAATAACTCAGGACAGTATTACACTTTTATCATTTCATTTTATGCTTATGTCATTAAATGTTTAGTGTTTTAGTGTTGGTGTAACTGTCAGGACAGTGTTACACTTTTACTATTTTATGCTTATGTTTATTAAATGTTTTAGTGTTTTAGTGTTTAAATGGTTACTTTTGCACCGAGGGACTGAGAGAGAAATGCAATTTCAATCCTGTTTATGTCCTGTACATATTGCAGTTCTGACAATAAAAGTTGACTTTGAAACCTCACATCTTCCACAAAGTGCTAAGGTGAATCTCTGCCACAGACAGTCCTGCATTTGGAGATTCATCACAGATGAGTGAGGACGTCGCTTTCCTCTGCTGTGACTGACTCTTAAAATGACTGAAAGACACTGAAACTGTCATACAGAAGCAGATCATGGTATTTATGATGCATACCTCTGGTAATTGTAGTTTCTTTTATTATTAAGGTTGTTATGTTATCATTGTTATCAATTTTAACTTTTTAACATTTTTGAATTTGTTTTGCTCATGAATAAACAGTTTTTAAGCAACAACTTATGTGGATATTTTGTGTGTGCTCTATTTAGACCTGTTGTACATATCTGTATTGCGGGTTTGAACCAGATCTGGGCCGCGTTTTGAGATTCGACTTACTCTACTGGGCCGGACCTGGGCCAAATCCGCCTAAAAATGAAATGAGGATGCCGCATCTGGGCCAAATTTGCCTAAAAACTAAACAAGGATTCCGTATCTGGGCCACATTTGGGCCGAATGCAGTAGTTTTGTAGCACTTCTGGCCCACCTCCGGCCCAGATCCAATCCAGATCCGCAATCCACATCTGGGCCAGTTTTGGCCCGTTGGACAAAAAGACACCGGGCCGGATCCATTTTACAAATGTGGGCCAATTTTTTTCATACATTTGGCCCAGATCCGGCCCACATAACTTTTGCTGTCTGGGTATGTAGTGAAAACGTGATAATTATGTAGTTAAAACGTGATAATTATGTAGTGAAAACGTGATACTTATGTAGTTAAAATGCGATACTAATTCAGGAGGAGCATTTCCTTTAAATAGAGTAGACCTGCAGACTTCCACATATGTCAGATGGGACAATGGTTAAGACCGCTGCCTTTCATGCAGATGACGCAGGTTCGAGTCCAACCTGGTCTGACTGATTTTTTTTTTTTTCTTCTTTGGATTATTTATATAATAATATTTATGCTGAAAATACTTTGCTTATCAGCGTGATTGGGGTGTAATGTGGTTAAGTGACGTCTTAATTTATTAGGCTTCATGCTGTCCGCTGCTAATATTTTAAGACATAACAGACACACCGGTCTTTCCTCATCTCCCACCTTCGTCACAGTGAAGCCAAGGCTAAATACGCTTTCTTATTATCTTCGTCTGTCTTCGCCTTTCTTTTCATCCCTGTTAAATATTTCTCCATGCTGTATCTTCACTGCACTTTCTAAAACTTCTCATGCGCTGCTGTGGCTTCTTACTCTGTGAAAAAACTATTCTGTGCGCTCAGTCTGACAATAACAGCGCCACTGCCCCTACTGGCGCGGATGTGTAATTACACTTACCATTTCATACAGTTCAATACAGTATTATTAAAATGTAAACACTCAACAACAAACCTATCAAAAGTAATGGCAAAAGACTGAAAATAGTTTATATTTTTACAATAAATGCATGTACAAATAAGCTAACAGGGAGTGCCTGTATGTTGTTGTTTTTTTAATTTCGTTTTACGCAAGTTGAAGCAGTTGAAAGACTTCAGCTTTAGGGCTTAAAATTTGTTTACAGAACTCCTTTGTTTTTTTTTTTTTTTTTTTTTTTGGATGTGGGGCCCACATCCGATTGGCGGGCAGGAACATCTTGTGAAGGTCTCCCAAGAAGCAGTCTACACTTGTAAACATGTAGGTCAACTAAGGGTAATCATTGCTGTGAATAATCACGAAGTTGCTGCTGATCTGTTCATGTTGCTGTGTTCGTTCGTGCTCACCTGCTAGCTCATACAAACTCATGATTGTACTGCTATTCGTGTGATGTTTCTGTGCTGTTAGTGCCTATTGTATTTTAAGGAAATTTTAACTTAGTTCATATCTTATATGTTACCGTTTTTCTATTACATTTTATTGTTTTATGTAATTGGGACCCTGTGTACATAATCTCGCTGCACTGCACACATCCCATTGCGAACAACAATAAAGAATCTCTGTGTGTGACATTACATTGTGATTCTTCAAAGTGATTATTATGGTTAGATATTACTGAGTCTAACAGCGTCAGGGTAGAAGCTGTTCCTCAGGCTAGTGGTTCTACTTCATGCTACTCAACCTCCTTCCTGGGTGTGTGTGTGCATGTTCTTAACAAACCTGAGCATCACTTACACACGAAGGGCATGGAGAAGCCCCATGTGAATGCTACAGGACACTTACAA
>JBBPBX010067959.1:2494-19269 GCA_038048925.1 Garcialebias charrua | reverse complement strand
GTCCAACGAGTAAAGATTATGGGTACAAGGGTAACCCATATAACCAAGGGTGGTCCCAGCAGGAACCCCCGAACCAAGGGTGGTCCCAGAGGGGACACCCGAAGCCAGTCTGGGCCCGGAAGGGGCCCCCACGCCGTGGACCTGCTCCCCCTACCCCTCAAACTGAACAGTCCGAGACAGACAAAAAATCGCAGAAGTCCCGGAGGAAAGGCCGTAGCCCTCTGTCCCCAGAAGTCAAGGAGGAAATACGTCAGATGTTCGACACGTGGGAAAATACTAAAAATGAGAACAAACCCGGTGTGATGTGTAGCACTATCATTGATAGTAACTCTGAACATTCTAACAACAACAATGCCACAGTTGCTGGCAGTCACCAAGACATTGGTGGCCAGGATGCTGACAATCAGGGTAATGACAGTCGAATCGTTGACAGTCCAGAATGTGACAGTCAACAGAACGTTGACTGTAACCATGACTTCATTGTTACGGAGCCTGAGCACCCCTCGTCAGAAAAAGGGGGGGAAAGCTCACTCACCGTTGAAAGTGGCTCGCCACGAACTGAACAGTCAGACCCATGTGTGTCTGCACTAACAGTACTGATAAATGAAGGTCACACAGTCAGGGGTAGGCGTGATAAACGTCGGAGACAACCTGGTGAGTTCCTGTGTGACATTATCAGAAAGGGGCCCGCTAAGAAGGCTTACCTGTCCATCACGTTGGAAGGGATCCTCAGAAAAGAGGCCCTCTTGGATGGTGGGGCAGACATATCCGTTATGTCACCCACACTGTTAGAAGAGCTGCGGCTGGCCGCTAGCGGTGTTGACAGGGAAATACCCCTCAGAGAATGTGCTATAGTTTTGCAGGGTCTCTCGGAGACGAGTACAACCCTAACAGCTATAGCAATGGTTCACATGCAGATTGGTGAGACGACACTATACCACCCGGTATACGTGTCCACCGTTGACTCATGCCCATTTTTGGTTGGCCAAGACTTTATAAACCGCTTCGACGCGGTTATAGATTATGGCGATCAGACAATGTGGACCAGAGTGAGTCAACCACTGCCGATCGATATGCCTACACAGAGTAACACTGACCGTCTAACGGCAGGTACCGCGGAAGGCAAAAGGGAATGCTCAGACGAGAGCACAATCCCTGTGGGTGAACCTCCAACTACAGGTGAGGCAGTAGAGGTCCAACAAGAGAGCCCCCTCTGCGAGCTGAAACAGTTGGCACTCACCGAACACTACCTACCACAGGTAGTCAAAGGTGTTGAGATTCAAGGATCCCACACCGATGATGCTGTTCTGTCCCCTTGGACGGAGAAATCAGCGATCAGCCAAGCTTTCTTTGGAACCTTGGTTAAGAAACAGTTGGGTCTCGGAATGAACAAAAAGGCTTTCCGCTTCCCGTTAGACCCCAACGATAAACAGGTAATGACTGCTAAAGGGATCATTGACCTTAAACTAATCTGGAACCAACGAGAACTGGATCACCCGTTCCTCGTGGTCCCGAACTTACCACATACAACCTACATAGGCTCCGACATTTTGGTAAGATTAGGTGTCCGAGTGGACGTCAACAACAATGCACTGTGGTCACTAGATACAGCCACGAAGGACTCTCCTGTGTTAACCACAGAGAACCTTAAGGCTGGACAGACCATTCCAGAGGTCTGCCAGGTTGCTAACAGCCATAACACTGTGGTGCCACCTCAGGTTATGAACAAGCCGGTGATGATTCACATCATGAAAGGACAGGCTATTAGAACAAAACAGGCATGCTTTCAACCATCTCCTATGTTTTTCAACTTAGGACTGTCCATGGAGGCCACATGCCAAGTGACCCTCGACGGCAGAACCACGACTGTCGCTGTGTGTAACACGAGCACAGAAGAGGTACTGATCCCAAAGCGCTCACAGCTAGGATGGTTGATCTCTACTGATTTTCATGATTTTGAACTAAGCATTCCATTTCTGGGAGGACTCCCAGAAAACTTGATCCCAAGTCATCATTCGGGGCGAGTCTTGTTCACAAAACCAACACAGGCCATAGCTCTTTTCTCCCCCACTGAGTCCGACCGGGACATTGTCCACAGGTTCGGTTTCAACCAAGGAGAAAGTCTAGGCCCTCAAACTTACAGTGCACTACCTGTTGACAGGTTTTATGACACTGAAGGGGACTCACTGGAGCTCCCCAGAGAACAAGAACCGCTCTCATTTGCTTCACAGATAGACCAGGTGGTCGCTCAGGCCGACGCCTTGGAAACTGATGAAGACAGGGACAAACTTCGCAAAGTTCTGCTAAAATATGAAAAATCATTCTCAACTGACTCGATGGATTGTGGGTTGACCACGCTCCACACAGTGAGCATCCCAACCCCGCCTAATGCTCCCCCTGCATTTGTCAGACAGTACAAGATTCCTCTGGCAGCACATCAACCTATCAGGGAAATCATTGCTGACCTGTTAGGAAAAGGTATCATCCGATACTGTAACAGCACTTACTCTGCGCCTTTATGGCCGGTGTTAAAACCTAATGGTAAGTGGAGACTTACTATAGACTACAGAAAGCTAAACAAACAAGTTCCCTTATCCAGATGGCCTATGACGCAGCTCCAACAGGAGTTGCCCAAGGTCACTAATGGTAAGTACTTTTCGACCCTTGACATCGCCTCTGGTTTTTGGACCATTCCTGTGCGTGACAAGGATCAATACAAACTAGCTTTCACTTTTGGTGGCCGTCAATACACCTTTAACAGGTGTCCCTTTGGCTACGCTAATTCACCTGCAGAGTTCAACATCTTCTTGAACAAGGCATGTCCAGACGCCCACGAGCGTGGGACACTGATTTATGTGGACGATGTCCTCTTGAGGCAGCCAACACTGGACTCACATTTGGCTGAGATCGACCACGTTCTGAATCAGCTAACAACTGCTGGTGCTAAAATATCACTGTCGAAGTGCCAGTGGTGCAGAACCAAGGTGGACTACGTTGGCCTACTTGTAGGTCCAGACGGAGTACAACCACAGCTGACTCGCACCCAAGGCCTTGACAATCTCAAAGTCCCCACCAGTCTCAAAGAACTACAAAGTTTTCTTGGCGTGTGTAACTACTCGAACCAGTTCATAGAGAACTATGCAGACCTTGCAAAGCCACTGACTGAACTCCTTAAGAAAGACGTTCCATTTGTCTGGACTGACAAACAGCAGCAGGCTATGGACGCTCTTATAAACAGGATCAAGTCAGCCCCATGTTTAGTCTACCCAGACTACAACAAAGAGTTTTACTTGGAAGTGGGCTTCTCAGCTCATTGCATAAGTGCAGGTCTATACCAAATACACGACAGAGACAAACGTGTAGTGGCCTATGCCAGCAAAACGATGGCAGGCCCCGAGTTGAGATTCTCAGACTGTGAGAAAGCTTTACTGACCACAGTGTGGGCAGTAAAACATTTCTCCAGCTACATTGGTGGACAGAAAATCATTGTGGAAACACAACACCAGCCAGTGACATTCCTGAACAGCCAACGCATCAGAGATGGTGTGGTGACAAACTCACGTGTTGCAACGTGGCTCATGGCGCTTCAAAGTTTTAACCTAGACATACGTTATGGTCAAAACAAGAAGTCTCATCTGGGGACGGACTTGGCAATCTGCCAGAAGTGTACACAAGATGTACCAGCCACCCAGCCGCCGGTTGAGGTAAAACCCCCAGTAACTGAAGACCCGAATCACCACTTCTTTGATGACAATATCTGCAAAGATATGACAACATTGTACGTGGATGGATCTTCATTCCTCCGCGACAAGATCTGCAGAGCAGGTGTTGGAGGGGTCCTCCTCCAAGACCAAGAGCAGATAACTTTCAGCTACAAATTAGGATCTCAGACTTCTCAGTACGCTGAGATTGCAGGAATCCTAATAGCTCTCCAGATGGTAGTAGAACGCTCCATCAAGACGCTAGTCATCTGCACTGACTCTAACTATGCTCGTTTGAGTTTCGCTTGTCACCTCGCTGTGTGGAAACAGAACGGTTTCCTAACAAGCGACAGAAAAGTGGTCAAACACAAAGAGCTTTTCATAGCGTGTGATCACTTGGTGACATCACATGACTTACAGATCTACTGGAAGAAGGTTCCAGGGCATTCTAGAGTCCCTGGCGATGACAAACACTACAATGACATTGCAGACTCCTTAGCCAAAGAAGGAGCCGACGAAGGTCCTCTATGGTCCTTCGACCCCTCCTGGTTAATCGAGACTCTGCCAACACAACCTTCAGTCAGAGTTATGGCAGTCACACGTGCACAGGCCGCGGACAAACCTGCTGACAACGCAGTCTCCGTACGACCCGCACTGACTGACCCTGACATCATCCAACTTCAGAAGTCGGATCCTGCTATCAACTCCATGATACTGTATCTGACTGATCCGGACAAGAACACTCCGTCTAAAGACGAACTGGATTCCGATCCAGACCTTAAAGTCCTTTATCAGCTGCGCAAACAGCTTAAACTACTCAAGGGCATCCTGACTTTCGCTCATGGACCAACGTCCTCACCTGTGTTCGTGGTTCCCCATGACCAAAGGGGGGTGATGTTAGTTCATGCCCATGATCTCCCGTCCGCAGGACACAAAGGAGATAAAGCCACGCTGACGGCATTAAAACAAATTGCCTATTGGCCTGGAATGAAAAAGGATGTCAAGGACTACATTGAAGGGTGCGTGGTCTGTGGCCAGTTTCAGCCAACCAGACCACTTCACAGAGCACCACTGCAAAGCAGAGGCATTGCATTCCCATGGTCTGACCTCCAGATCGACTGGGTTGGACCACTCACTAAGAGCTCTAGAGGAAATAAATATTTTCTCACGGTAACCTGTGCATTCACCAAATGGGTAGAATGCCTACCAGCTCCTAACGACACAGCACAAACTACTGCTATGTTGTTAATGAATCATATATTCTCAAGGTTTGGACTTCCCCTTAGGGTGAACTCAGACCAAGGTACACACTTCACAGGTGAAGTGATGAAAGAACTGTGGAAGACGCTAGGCGTCAAGGCCAACTTTCATGTCGGCTACCACCCACAGGCTTCAGGCCAAGTTGAGAGAGCAAACAGAACTGTGGTGAGTATTTTGAAGAAATACGTGGCTGCAAACCACAAGGACTGGGATGTGAAACTCCCTCTGGTCCTCATGGCCATAAGAGCCACTCCACACACATCAACTGGCATCTCTCCCTTCGAGATGATGACCGGTCGACAGATGACTCTCCCTCTACACCTGTTGTACCAACCAGGCGACGCCGTCATGGCGACAGCCTACACTACACAACAATACATGAAAGATTTGAATGTACACCTCAGAAACACTTTTGCTTTCGCCCAGAAAAACCTGGAAAGGTCCGCTGAAGGACGCAAGGCGTACTATGACCAGAAGGCCTCTCACAATGAACTCCAAGTGGGAGACAGAGTCTGGTACTATACGTTCGCCCCAGCAACCGGGAAAGGAGAGTCCGGGACCGGAACTCTCGCCCGCAAACTAATGCCCAGGTGGACTGGACCTCATCTGATAACAGACAAAGTGTCCTCAGTCGTCTACGAGATCAAAATCAGCAAAGGCCGCAAAGAGCCAATTGCTAAATGGGTACATCGAAATCAGATCAAACCTTACAAGGCGTTCAATGACTCCACAAAAGACAAAGATCTCACAAACTCACCGACTTCATGGGATAATAAGGTCGTCCAAACACAAGTTAGTAAATAAACTAATCAGGTTTAAACTACCATATTTCCCACCCTATAAGTCGCATTGTCCAACTTGAACTTAGAAACGCTAAGTCCAACACCCACAACAAAAACTAATCTTAACAACCATTTAAATCCACAAGATTTAAGTTGACCTCGGTCATAAAGTTGAGACCTGTTTTCTTGTGTGTTGCACTTTGGAATCTGACGACAAGAGTGTGTCGAAGCAGTGAAACGTTGTTTCCTTGTTGTTTAGTCATTACTGTTGTCATTATTTGAGATATTGTTGTGGTTCTGGACACTCCCAGCCAAAAAAGGTTTTGTATTAACATTGATTAATGCATAAGATGGATCTAACTATGCCAACATGCAGTTCGTTTTGTTAAATCTCAACCGTTGAAGAGTCAATGTAGTTTAAAGCTACTCAAGGTACCATAAACTACACTGGCCTCACGATTTCTAAATTGAACCGATTCGATCGTTTCTATTCTAGATTATCTATTCATTTTGATGAGTCTCGCCATAGACTTCAAAATTTATTAGGTACACCAAATCCTACGTCGTTCGTCTAAAAGACAACAGACATTTAGATCAAACTATATTTCATTTTTCTACTTTAGTTTAACCTAAACTAAGTAATGAATGGAGGAATAGTTTGGAATTAGAGGCCTTCGTTACAGAAGCCCTCCAAAATTCTATAGGTATAGATCCCTATATCTAATTTACAGAATTGATCCACCCCTTAATTGGTAATTATAGCTGATCTAAACCATGATAGCTTACATACCAGGTGCATATAGGTAGGGCCTAATGTAAAATCCCAATCATAAGCCCACCTAAAACCACATAATTGCATGACACATAGAACCAGAGTGGCACTGACTGGAGACCAACCAGCCAACAACCTTCGATGTGGGGACCTGCAGCTCCAACGCTTGGTCTTCAACCTTCATCCAAGGATCGCCTCCTCTGCGTCAATCGAGGGATCCCCTCTACATGCTGATTATGAAAACAATTGTTGCTGATCAATCAACAAAACTAATCGTTGTGGATTTACTGCTGTGGGATTACCGCTGTGGATTATAAGACTTTGTTTTCCAAAGGATCACAGACTTTGTTTTCCAAGAGTTAACAGACTCAGTTTTCCGAGGGATTAAAAGCTTACCGCAATGGGATTACCTACGAACAGTATGGAAGTTCCAAAAACTTTATGGGATTATAATTTTTGATTTTTTCTTTTCCACTTGCTGGATTACTTCAAGATCAGAGACAGTTCAAGGTTTCCTTTCGTGTTGGACCCCATCCCCAAGGACTGGCGATGGCTTCCAAAAGGGGGGAGATGTAGTGGACCTACCCAGGGTCAAATTAAGGTTTTTGAACTGTCCAGTGATGACCTTTACTGACCTCTCAGTAAAGCAAGACATTTACTACAAAATCATTCATTTAGCTATAATCTGATAACATAGTCACCAATAAGAGACTATTTCTATCTTTGATTTTAGGCTGATGTGATCAAAAGAATAACTTTTGTCATTTTCATGATGTGTGCTTTTAAGCTGTGTTATTCTGTGAGAGTTAAACTGTGTTCACTGCTATGTTAAAGGTGAAATTGCGGGTCACAGAGACCCGACTGTTTTGTTTAGAAATAAGAAGACAGTTTAATCCGTTGTTTTTCATGAACAAGGCTCCAGCTGCTCTGTCTTTTCCTAAACAATTTCCCTCTGCTGCTGTAACCTTGGGTTCTGATAAGACAAGTGAACTCCTCTCTGCGTTCTAAGTCTTTAAGTTCTAACTGTGCGAGAACGCCAGAGAGTTGCTGGGAACTTCCAAAGAGATGTGAACTTTCCCAAGAGCTGGACACGTGTGGTCAAGAGCTAACGACCGGCGTCTTCAGCTAAGGACTGATAACAGGCTGTTATGAGTCTACTTCGAACAAGCCGAGCTCAAAAACTTTGTTTATTCCCTCCTGGAATAAGTTTATCTTGAAGTCAGAGGCCTGAAGCTGACATATTCTCTGATGACCAACGCGGAAGCCAGGAGACGTTGAAACGTAAACTAAAACCAGTTTTGGACGTGCTGAGACTAAAGGACTCTGTGCATCTGAAGGCTGGTGTCTTCCCTCTTACCGGGCTGTCGTCAAAAGGTAAAGGAGCTGTTTACAAAACGTACCTGGATTTTAGCAGAAGTCTGATGGGAAGTGTCACTCTGGTCTCATGCTCAGGATAATGTTCTTCTTAATTCTTTCCTCCTATTTCTTTTCCCTCTCAACCTAAGCTGGAAACTATATTTTTAAGCTAAAAGAGCCCACAGACTAAATATGTTAACATCCAATATTTAAGTCTGTTGTGTTAAATTTAAGTGTGCTGACGTATTTGAATTGAAAGAAAGTGAAATCATGTCAATCAAGTGTAATGGTGTTAATTTAGTTGATTTATTTTAAATAAATGATAGTGTCTCTTTGACATATCAAACTAAGTTAACGTGTCCATTGTCACTTAATGGCTCTGTTTATTTATCCATCATAAAGATCACAGAAATATTGAATAAACTGAAAAAGAAGAGAATCCGTGAAATTACTATTCAATCTGAATAAGTAGATTAATTAAGGATAAAGAGGTCAGTATTAATATTGACCTCCACATTAATTCTTACACCTGTGACCCCTCCGTCTCCGCTCTCCCACACAACGGTGGGGGCGCGCCCACGTGACCGCCTCCAAGCACAGAGCACTGAACCGCACGAACGAGTCAGGCAAACCTCTGCACTTTTTTAAATGGGTAACGCATGAGCCTGGTCTGAACACTCTCGTTCCAGCCAGGACTTTGTCGTCTCTCTCATCAGCGGAGCATGCTTCAGGTACAGTCACTGATTCACCAAATAAAAGACGTTTAGCTTGTCCACATGCCTCAAACGCGTGTTGGTGCGGGGTCTGTGACGCTGCGCTCAGCAAACGCCCCTTTCCAGTTGGGTCCCCTAGGGCCAGTGCAGACTCTGTCCACTTAGCGATGGTAGAGACCAGACTATCTCAGGCAAAGGAACGTTATGGTCGCTCCGCTGACAGACCACAGTGTAGTCTGGCTCCAGACCTGCACGTTAAACAGCTGGTTACGAGGTTTGATTCTGAACGGTTATACTCTGCAGTTTGTAAGGACACCACCCAGGTTCAATGGGATCTTGGAGACTAAACTCACATCTCTAGCTCATGGGGAGGCGTTGCAGGATGAACTACAGGAACTGTTGAACAAGAACGTCATTTCCGAGTTCCCTCGGACGAGGAATGGTTTTATTCAAAATATTTCCTGGTCCCCAAGAAATCCGGGGGACTCAGACCAATTTTAGACCTCTCAATTTTCAACAAGTACATCGTGAAACGTCCATTTCATATGTTGACAATAAAACGTGTGCTCGAGTGTGTGACGTCAGGGGACTGGTTTGTAACAATCAATCTCCAAGACGCCTACTTCCATGTTCCGATCGTGAACAAACACAGGAAATTCCTCAGGTTCGCCTTTCAGGGAACCTGTTACGAGTTGAAGTGCCTCCCATTTGGGTACCTGCTTGCGCCGTGCACTTTCACAAAGGTCATCGAGGCAGCCTTAAACCCGCTATGCTCGAGGGGTTTAAGGATAATCTATTACATTGACGATCTACTGATAATGTCTCGCTTGAAGGAAGAAGCAACAGCACAGACGGTGATTTTAGTGAATCATTTGACACAATTGGGTATGCCATAAATTGGGAGAATAGCTCCATTTCACCAGCCCAACAAATAGTTTATTTAGGCGTGAGTCTCTGCTCCGTGAGCATGAGAGCCTTTTTGTCGGATCAGAGGAAGGAGTCACTGACGTCACTCCTCCGGTGTGTCCAACCCCACAGAATGGTGTCGGCGATCACAATTATGCGGCTGTCAGGAATGATGGCCGTAGGGCATGCGGTAGTCAGATTAGGCTTATAGCACATGCGTAAAATCCAGAGATAGTTTATTCGTCAGAAAATAGACCCGGTGCGCCACAAAAAACACTGAGTCACTATCTCCCTGTTGGTGAGAACGGACCTAGTGTTCTAGAGGAATCCCAGGGCTCTGTCAGAAGGGGTTCCCCTGGGCAAAGTGACGTCACGAAAGGCGGTCTTTACCGATGCGTCTCTTTCCAGTTGGGGCGGGACATGTCAATCTCAGATGGTGGATGGGACGTGGCCGCCCGGCACGTCTCTCCACAGAAATGTGTTGGAGTTGTTGACAGGGCACAAAGTTCTGAAACACTTTGCTCACATGCTTCAGCAACAGGATGTCCTTGTACACACGGACAACAGAGCTACCGCCGCTTATATAAACTGCAAGGGCGGGGTCCGCTCAGTACAACTTTTGAGCACACCCAGAGAGCTGCTCTGCTGGGCTTGCGTTCATTTAAGGTCTCTGAGAGCTGTTTACATCCCAAGTGTGCAAAAAAGAAGGGCCGATATCATGTCGAGAGGGGGGCCTCTGGACAGAGATAGGATGTTACACCCGGACCTTGTATCTCAAATCTGGACCAGGTTTGGGAGGGTTAAAGTGGACTTGTTTGTGATGCGGGAGAACACGTAGTGCCCTTTGTTCTTCTCCCTGAGTCCCCTCGACAATCCCTTGCTGGTGGTGGACGCTTTTGCTCACAAACCATGTTCCAGAACATTAATTTATGCGTTTCCTCCTGTTCCCCTGCTATCAGCACTGATGGAAAGAGTGAGAGAAGAGAGAGTATCAGTGATTCTGATCGCCCCAGAGCGCGTGAACGCACCATGGTTTCCGGTTCTACAAAACTGGTAGGCCGTTCCTGAAAGCTCACCTGGAGAGACAATGCTCTCCTGCAAGCAGGGGGAGCAATAAGGAGTCACCCAGTGATAGGTCAGCAGCTGTAGGTTTGGCTGCTGAATGACAACGTCTTGAAAACCTCTGGTTTTTCTAAGGATGTCATTGGAACCATTCAGGTTTCACGTGCACAGTCTACAATCGTTGTTTATGTATCAAAATGTGCTGCATTCCAGCGTTGGTGCATAGAAAAACAACTGGACCCGTGTTCATGTCATCTGGGCCACATCTTGTCATATTTACAACTGTTATTGGACAGAAATTTGGCTTTCAGCACCATTAAAACATATGCTGCAGCAATTTCTTCGTTTCATGAGGGGTTTAATGATAGAACAGTGTTTAATCATCCCCTAATGAATCGTTTTTTAAAGGGTACACGCCGTCTCAGGCCGGTTTCTCGTTCCCTGGCCCCTAAATGGGACTTAGTTATTGTGTTAAATGCATTAATTAAGGATCCTTTTGAGCCTTTGAATGAAGTGTCACTAAAATTCTTATCGTTCAAAACAGCTCTGTTATTGGCTTTAACATCAACTAAGAGAGTGAGTGATCTTTCTGGCCTGTCTGTTTCTCCTTCTTTCCTGAAGATTCAGGGAGATGTACCATAAGCTCTGCTGAACTTAGGCCAAATCCGGTGTTTATACCTAAGGTCATCACGAGTTCATTCAGGTCCAGGATCATCACATTGGACGGTTTTTGCCTCCCTCCTCATGCCAACTCAGAGGAAGAGCAGTTGCATTTACTTTGCCCAGTGCGAGCCCTCGGGTGTTATGTGAATCGCACGGCTGCGACACGTAAATCTGATAGGCTTTTTGTGCATTTCAGAGAATGCTCTCAGGGTCAGCCCTTGACCTCTCAGCGGTTGTCACACTGGTTGTGTGAGGCCATTTCTCAGGCCTACAATTCCTCTGATTTACAGCCTCCTGACAGTATTAGAGCTCATTCCACTCGAGGGATGCCGACTTCCACAGCATTGCTCAGTGGTGTCTCTGTGCAGGATATCTGCGCTGCGGCCTCCTGGTCGTCTGCCACTCCATTCACCCGCTTCTATTTACAGGATGTTTCCAGCTCCTCTTTGACAAATCCGGTTCTCAGGGTTGCAGCAAAGTGAAACCTTTGTTTCATTATCAATAAAAATTATTGATAAAATGACACAGTTGTTTCTGTTTTTTATTGATGGGTATTACAGTTCAAACCCTCTGTGAAGTCAGATGACCTTTTGGAGTTGTTTTTTGATTCTGTTATGAATAAACTTATTCATTCACCATCAGTTAATCAGGTTGCTCACCTGCTATTCACACTTATTGATGGTTGCGGTTGCCTTGTTGGTTTTTGGTTTCAGTCAGACCCAGTGAGGCATGGACCATATCCTACTCCGCCTTTGACCCAATAGGTGTGGCTTAAAGGGCTACGCCTACAGGAAATGGAACGTTGGTTACGTATTGTAACCCTAGATTCTATTAGTGTAGGCATAGTCCTTTAATCCTTGAGCCCTCACTGGCTCTCATTGGCTGAAATTTTTTTTATTGCCTTTTGGGAGCAGTTCCTTGGTCGGGAGGGGCTTTTATGGACCGAGGACGTGGGCCCAGGGCAGGTGGGCGTGGACTAGAAGTTTTAAATGTTGGCACGAATGAGATGAAGAGGATCATGCAGGAATCCACAGCTGCCCTCAGTGCAGGAGAACCTTCAGAGCGAGGCCTGTCCTGGAGAAAAACATCATGTTGTCTGTCCTGGTGGAGCAGCTGAAGAAGACTGGACTCCAAGCTGCTCCTGCTGATCACTGCACAGCTGGACCTGAACATGTGTCCTGTGATGTCTGCTCTGGAAGAAAACTGAAAGCCATCAAGTCCTGTTTAGTCTGTCTGGCCTCTTACTGTGAGAAACACCTTCAGCCTCATTATGAGTCAGCTCCACTTCAGAGACACAAGCTGGTGGAGCCCTCCAAGAACCTCCAGGAGAACATCTGCTCTCGTCACGATGAGGTGATGAAGATGTTCTGCCGTACTGATCAGAAGTGTATCTGTTATCTCTGCTCTGTGGAGGAACATAAAGGTCACGACACGGTCTCAGCTGCAGCAGAAAGGACTGAGAGGCAGAGAGAGGTCGAGGTGAGACGAGGAACAATCCAGCAGGAGATCCAGGACAGAGAGAAAGATGTGGAGCTGCTTCATCAGGAGGTGGAGGCCATCCATCACTCTGCTGATCAAACAGTGGAGGACAGTGAGGAGATCTTCACTCAGCTGATCCGTGTCATCCAGAAGAGAAGCTCTGATGTGACGCAGCAGATCAGATCCCAGCAGGAAACTGAAGTGAGTCGAGTCTTGGAGCTTCAGGAGAAGCTGGAGCAGGAGATCACTGAGCTGAAGAGGAAAGATGCTGAGCTGAAGCAGCTCTCACACACACAGGATCACAACCAGTTCCTCCACAACTCCCAGTCAGTGTCAGCACTCGGTGAGTCTCCACACTCATCCAGCTTCAACATCCGTCCTCTGAGATACTTTGAGGACGTGACAGCAGCTGTGGAGGAGCTCAGAGACAAACTGCAGGACACCCTGAGAGACACGTGGACAAACGTCTCACTGACTGTCTCTGAGGTGGACGTCTTACTGTCAGAACCAGAACCAAAGAGCACAGCTGGATTCTTCAGATGTTCATGTGACATCACACTGGATCCAAACACAGCAAATAAAAAACTGTTGCTGTCAGAGGAGAACAGAAAAGTTACATTTGTTCATCATCCTCAGTCTTATTCTGATCATCCAGACAGATTCATTAATTATGATCAGGTTCTGAGCAGAGAGAGTCTGACTGGTCGTTGTTACTGGAGGTGGAGAGGAGAGGAAGAGGAGCTGCTGTAGCAGTCTCCTACAAGAACATCAGCAGAACAAGACGTCAATCTGAATTTGGATGTAATGACAAATCGTGGTCTTTATGGTGTTATCCTAGCCTGGCCCTCGCCTTCCTGCACAGCTCTGGTTTAAACCAGGCTAGTGTTATCCAGACAGATTTATATTTTGTCACAACTACATCCAAACCTCCATCTCAGGTCCTGGTTCCTCCAGGATCGGAGTGTACCTGGACCACAGAGCAGGTGTTCTGTCCTTCTACAGAGTCTCTGAAACCAGGACTCTCCTCCACAGAGTCCAGACCACGTTCACTCAGCCGCTCCACGCTGGACTTTGTTTGGTCCATGCATGGTGGGGGCGTTCAAGTGCTGAATTCTGGAAACTAGACAAAGTTCACTGAAGGTTTGAGCAGTGGTGGGATGTAACTAAGTACAAATACTTTGTTACTGTACTTAAGTACATTTTTCATGTATCTGTACTTTAAGTAGAATTAAATGTGGGTACAGTACTTTTACTCCACTACATTTTACATGAAGTATCTGTACTTTCTACTACACTACATTTCTATAATGTGTTGAGTTACAAGTTACATTCACGTTGCAGTTTTTTGATTTGTCATTAGTTTGAAAGTAACTGATGTTGAGAGGGTTGGTCCATTGAATCACTGCAAAGTGGACAGGTAACATTAGACCTGCCTTCAAGAAGAGCTGGACCAGTGACGTATACTGCATTGTAGTATACGTCATTGAGCTGGGAGCACCGCTAACACATCCAAAATGGATTCCACCAGAGTCAGCCAGAAGAAACACACCACCCATGGCCTTATTGAAAGACTATTGAAATATTATTGAAAGACTATTGAAAAGGCTGTTCAGTACAGCAGGACAGATTCTCTCTCCCAAAAGAACCAGACTGGACTCAAAAAACTTTGAAAACCAACTTCTTCTGAACTTGAACAAGAAATTCTTGCTGCAAAATTAAAATGTGTCAGTTCATGGATGTTAGAAGACGTTGCATTTTATAGCACTTTGAGATTTTCATTAATGAAAAGTGCGTTATAAATTAAAGAGAGAGAAACGCAATTTCAATCCTGTGTATGTCCTGTACATATTGCAGTTCTGACAATAAAGTTGACTTTGACTTTTGAAATTCATCATCATCATCAAGAGATGTCTCGACACTTAGGTCCAAGTTTTGAAAATGGTGTCAGGAAGTTAAAATATTGTTCACTATCGACCCATTACCAGGTTGACTAGACAGTATTTTAACTAGAGTTGTTGACAAAGTGGAGTTGAAATGATCAGAGCCTGTTCTTTTGTTAGGTCTAATGCTCCTTTTTTCTGTCAGAAAACTTTTACTTCAATGTGTTTACTGCAGTTAAAATGACACATTCGTTTTGTTTTGTGTTAAATAAAGTTTCAAAGGTAAAATCATTCCTCTTTCTTTTGTTTAATAACATTTAACTCTGCATGTCATCACTAAAATTCTGACGCACAGAATCACAAGTCCAAGTGTGAACTGTGTCACAGAGTAAACACAAAAACATGTACAGTACTGTATTATCTGCAGCATTGTTCATTAAAATGACTCAACACTAATGTATTACAGAAAATATACATACAGTAGGCACACTTGATATTGTAGAATGTAGATCATTGCATTTTTTCTTTCATTCAACCTTTATTTAGGCAGGTTAATCTCATTGAGCCTCGAGGACTCATTTAAGAGAGACCTGTAATTAGTTAAAACATTCAGCAAATATTTTTTACTTAAGTATTTTTAAAGGCAAGTACAGTACTTACTTTTACTTAAAAACATTAATACGGTAATTCTACTTTCACTAGTGTACCCTGTACATTTTATTTTTGTTCATTTGTACTTTTACTTAAGTAGTGTTTGAGTACTTTCTCCACCACTGAGTTTGAGACTAGTTTATTTTTGTATTTTTTTTTGTTCTCAGAGGATGGTCAGTATTAAAAAATAAAATAAAAATCTTAATTTATGTGACGTTTTCACAGCAAAGATTGTAAAATTAACAATTTAATGAGAAATTATTAAATGCCAACTGAAAACTTCTTGTTTGAAGACATTTAGTTGAGTCCTGACTCGTCGGATTGTTTAAATGATTTTCTGTGCGTTTGTTTTTGTGGATAATAAAGTTTGTTGGTGCCTCAAAGTTTGAATCTGGATTAAAATTTATTTCAATTATGCCATGAAAACACCAGTGTTGGTCAGACTGATGCATTTTTATTATATTTTAACTCAACATTTTAAATTTCCAAACCCTTCTACCATCACTAATGTGAATCTTGTGAGCTGAATTCCTGCCAACAGGAAAAGGTTTCAGCTTCTCATCAGTTCGACTCTAAAGCTTCACACTGTCACTTCATGGACAGTTTGTGAAACTGGACAGAGCTCAGAAAATGTCATGTGTCTTAAGTAGTGATGAAAATTGATCACAGTTCAAAAAAGTAGTTTGGAGTTTATTTTCCAACAGCCTACTTTCCACACTACAGTACAGAGACATGTCAAATGTTGTGCTGGAGTCTTTATGGAAAATAGAAAGTTGTTTGTGAAATTACTTAAGAATCTCATCTCAGTAAAAAAAAACTCTTAACCTGAATAATTTTATTAGGGAGACTGAAAAGTGTGAACGTGTGTGTGTGAGAACAGCTCCCCAACATCTTGGGGTGAAGTCCGGCCACCGAGGAGCTTTTTAACCCAAACAGCCTCTGCCACAAGTGACATGAGACAAATGTCTCCTGTATGAAACATAATAAAAAGTTAAATTAAACTACTGTCCAGTCAAAAATATTGAAACAAATTGTTTATTTAGTTCACAAGCAGATTCTCGTCTCGGTACACAGCTAGAACCCACAGATTTTCTTTTTCAAGAATGGAGATGTTTTTGTTCTGTTTACACGAAGCGGCTGCAGCTCCATGAGATTTCACACTGATCTGTTTTAGTGACGGTGAGGACAAACGAGATGCTCGGTGTTAAACGCAGTCGTTGCAATACGGTTTAAAATATTTGAACATTAATTATGAAGCGATGAGGTGCATTTTTATGCAAGTAAAACTTAATCATGTGGAGTTATGGATGGGTTAAATGCAGACTAATTTTGCCATTGTATGGAAACCTACAGCGATGACATTATAATAAACAGCTGATTGATTAAAACCAAACTCGCATTCTACAGATACAAACTAACCGGTTAAAGGTCCACTGACATCATCTTACAAATTTGCATGAAATGATAGAAGATATATATATTTTATCATTCAACTGTTTGTTTTTGCAAACAAAATGATAAAATTATGAAAATTCTTTCCAAACTGAGTC
>JBBPBX010067958.1:0-12673 GCA_038048925.1 Garcialebias charrua | reverse complement strand
ACAGGAACATGTCTGCATTGGGTTTTTTCCATGAACTTAGCAGATGTTTGAAGCCACTTAGAGAGGTCAAGGTCGAGATCTTCAGATCTATTTGCAAGATACAGTAATCCATGAAACAGGACCCTTTTGCCAAGTTCAGTCCTCACTGAGGGAACACTGCAGGTAGTCATGTCCTGAGAGCGCACGCTGTAGCTGCACTCACACAGAGACATGTAGGAGGAGATGTATGAAGGCAGCAGACCAAGAAGTGATTTAAAGATGAACATGTACCAGTGAGAGAGTCTACATGAAGTTAATGATGTCCAGTTAACCAGTGAATACAGGGTGCAGTGGTGGGTACGATAATCACAGCCAGTTATGAATCTTAGTGCACCATGATAGACAACATCCAACATCTGCAGGGTGCTTGTAGGAGCATTCATGTAGAGAATGTCCCTGTAATCAATGGAGTCAGTCAGTGGTGTAGTCTACGTGATATGCTGGGATACGCCATATACCCTCTAGAAAAGCTTTTGGAATTTCTGTATGCCCACGTAAATTTCTGTATGCCCACGTAAAAGTGCCCAGTGATACGTGACATGTTGGGCACGTGTCATTGTTGAAACATTGAAACGTCTGGGCGACATGCATCGTAAACGCCCTCAGAGACCAGCTCTCTTCTTTTATGGGGGGCAGGGGGGAGACGGACAGTCTGTTTGTCCCACCAGGTGTGTGTGCCACCGCGAGCTGCTCCAGCTATGTGAAGCTATCAGGAATGACATCGCTGGAACAAGGGTGAGGGGCTTTTCAGAATAAAAGTTTAGACCAGATGTTTGCATTTTGTCGTGTCAAAAGCATTAGTAACCTTTGAATCCACCAGCGTGACGTTTTGAGAACAACATACAGCAAAACCCTTATTCAACAACGATTCTTGGTCACATTACTTAAAAAAACCACACATATTAAAATAACACGTTTTAAAAAAACAACCATATTTACATGTGCCACTTATAGCCTAAAGAACTTTCATATTCTGTCCAATTTACTTTGGAAGTCTGATCTAAAATGAAAATGACTTTTAAATATGATAACATGCATGCGTGCATACGTGCGATATATGCAAAAGTACATCACATAAAACGGGGCAGAATGCTGCAAGTTTTGAAAGATTTGATGGACATGTGTACTGGATGTTTGCCACTGGAGGTCCAACTGAGATGGATGGATTCTCAACATTTCAGTAAACAAAGTGTTACAAATGAGACAACGGCGTTTCAGTCTCTCTTTCACGTCTCCAGCTCGTCCAAAATGCTGCAGCTCGTCTCTTAACAGGAACTTGTAGGCTTGAGCACATTTCACCAGTTCTGTCCTCCCTTCACTGGCTCCCTGTACGTGTCCGAATAGATTTAAAAATTCTCATGCTGACATTTAAGTGCATAAATGGCCTTGCACCTTCATACCTCTCTGAACTACTTCAACCTTAAGTTCCTTCTCGGCCGCTGGGATCATCTGACCAGCTGCTTTATTGAAGCTCAGAGGAGATCGGACTTCTTCAGTTGTGGGCCCCAAACTTTGGAACAATCTGCCCCCCAACTTTAGACAGACCACTTCACTTCCTGTTTTCAAACCTCTCCTAAAATCACATTCACTGACGTTTAACACAGTGTGATACGATGACCATTTCATTTTTTGTGTGTTTTACTTTTACATCTTGCTATTTCTTCTTTAATTACTGCCGTTGATCTTATTGTGAAGCACTTTGGTAACGGCTGCTGTTTTAAATGTGCTTTATAAATAAATTTGTTAGCAGAGCATCAAATCAAGAATGCTATATCACCACAGTCATCGGGGAAAATTATAATTTAGTTGCGTTTTTTAATAATATTAAAAGTTATCTGAAAGAGGTGTAGTTCCATCTTTAGCTAACACTGAAAAAATATTGATTTGTTTTGTTTCCAAGAGTTAAATCGAACAGTAGTTCTTGCAAAACGACTAACGCTCAGTTAGCCTTTAGCTCGACTTTACTGTTAAAACTTCAGCTTGAAATTTGCAACATATTTACACCCAAGATATTGATTATTGATAATAACTTCCTTTAATCTGCTCTCTTCCTTCAAGGTGTTCTCTTCTGTTGAGTCACACCAAAACACTATTTGTGTAGAGAAAGTGACGGAATGTCCCTTTAACTTTACACACGACCCTCAGTTGAAAAGCAGCAAAAGCGCTTGAGTTTAACATTTAATGATGTCACTCCAACCTCACACAGGAACACATGCAGAACTAAACGTTTTATTGATGTTTATTGACTGTGTCCCTCGTTCCAGCAGATCTGAGGGTACGGTGATCCAGAGAGGGCGAGTCAAGCTGCCTCCTCGGGGAGTAACATGTTCCTGATGTCACCGTTTGGTCAGAACACCTCCTTTCACTGTTTGTCTGCAGCTGATTCATCCTGTATGTGTGTGTGTGTTTACTGGGGGTGGGGGGGTGTCCAGGCACCAGACTGTCGAGCCGACCTGGCAGCTCCGGTCAAACACATTCAGGCTGGAAGGAGTACTTCCCTGTTGCCAGATTACAGTAATCAAATATTTTTGCACAGACCAGCAGCTGATGGAATTCAAACGCAGTAAATTGTGGTTTTCAAAAATGTAACCGGGGTCACCGTCTTCTGACCATCAAACCCAGTTAAGGATGTTTTATTGTGTGAATGTTTTTGAAGCATTCACACTATTGTGAACCAAACTACAGAAGAGTAGCATCAGTCTCTACACTCATCTCCAGGCCAGAGGTGTCTCTTTCAGGGATGAAGATGTTCACATCCTTGATAGAGAGGAATGCTGGTTTGAGAGAGGAGTGAAGGAAGCCATCTTTATGAAGATACAGCAAACCCTCGACCTACGTCACCTGCGACCGGCAACTCAGACTTACGATTTTATCATATTTAATAAAAATATGATAAAAAATATATATATACTGTATTATTATTATTTTTTTTTTGTGTTTAAATGTTATTAATTTCATGTGTATAAATCAAAAAGGCGTTCAATTCAAGATCAACTGGACTTTATTTGTAACAGAAGACGTTTCGCTTCTCATCATGTGTATAGCACTTTGTTGCAGCTGTGGTTGTTTTAAATGGCTTTATAAATAAAGTATAATTATTAATATTACGTTTTTATTACAATTTTATCGTATTTACGCAACTTCCGGTCGTTTCCGGTCGCCATTGCGGTCAATGGAGCTCCGCCATAGATGCTGTCAGCTGGCTCTAGAGGACTGTGTGTCCGATCAGGGTTGCCTCATACGGATAAATTTGCTGGAAACACTCGGTCAACTCTGTGGACGTCTCAGGCCCGGAGGAGCAGCCGCGATCGCCCCGCGATCGCTCCCACAACGCCGCCCGACATGCTAACGACAGCAGCTAACAGAGCAGCTAACACAGGCGAAGACACCGAGCCGACATGCCGCGGAGGGGCCATCTGCGGCCGGGAGCTCGCCGCAAATGTCCGCCTGGCAGTCGGGGGACACCGAGCTAACGCGGAGATACAAAGCCGACAGCCTTTTTGAATGAACTGACATGCTAACCATTGCTGCTAATGGCGGGGCCTAACCGTAGCTAACGCCGAGCTTGTTTTGGATGGAGGATTATCGCGGAGAAACGGCTTTCAGTAAGTTTTTTTTTTTCTGGCTCCAAATGTATGAAGTTAAGAAGCTAACAGTCATTCTTTTAAACAGTTTTGACCACGTGTGTGCGTGTGGAGCGTAAGGAAGCTGGGGGAGCTCGGACGGCTGATGCTAAAAGACGAAGGCAGGCTTTGACCAGCTCAAAGTAAGACATTATATTTTTTATTTATTGTACAGTACTGTATTCATTTACTGTACAGTTCTGTGCATGTTTATGGCCTAGTATGTCTGCTTGTTCAGTCTCATGCCATTAAATATGTGTGCGGCGCTCCGTTAGCGGTATAGCCGCGACCTATGTCAGAAACGCGGACCTATGACAGGCAGGTGTTTTTGGTCCGCGAGGTACGACAACATCGACCTAAGTCACACCCGTAGGTCCCAATCCCTGACGTAACTCGAGGGCTTCCTGTAACTCATTCATCATCAAAGAGGGGTGGCGGTCTTCACGTCCAACTGTTCCCCCTTTTACAATGCTGTTATCCCTAACCATAAGCTTCACAAGCATTATATGTGAAGGGGATGTTTCCACCCCCTTCACACACGCACGCACACACACACACACACACACACACACACACACACACACACACACACACACATGCATTTACCATGAAACATTAGTTCACAGTGCACTCTTTGTTCATGAACAAATCCATTCCACTTGATTAATGGGAGAATACTCAAACCACTAAAAATCCACTCCAGGTATTCCTGGTTACCTTTATTTTAGCAGCCTGCAGTGTTTCTCCTGCCTCATACACAGGTGGAAGATGGGGAGACGCCTCCGTGTTGATCGCTTGCCAGCTTAGCGAACTTAGCGTGGGCAGTTGTTGACCAGGAGGGTTAGCAACATAAACATATATACAGGTAGTCCTCGACTTACGACGTAGATCCGTTCCTACGCGGCGTCGTAAACCGATTTTCGACGTAAGTCGAAATATACGTACATACTGCACCATATACATGTACAGTACTGTATTACCAAGCACTTAGCCTATCCTAAGACAGTACCCTAATGATCAAAAAACACATACGTTTGGGATCCATAATGAAGGGAATAAAGAGTTAATGGCCTACTGGGAGCTGGTGACGCCATATTCCTCCGTCCATCCGCTGTATTCCGTATTCCGTTTATGACGCAAAACCACCGTCAACCTCGGTCCAGAGCGTTTACAGTACGTAACATATTCCTTTGCCTCTGTATTCCTCCGCCTGTGTATCCCTCCGCCTGTGTATCCCTCAGCCTCTGTATCCCTCCGCCTCTGTATCCCTCTGCCTCTGTATCCCTCTGCCTCTGTATCCCTCTGCCTCTGTATCCCTCTGCCTCTGTATCCCTCTGCCTCTGTATCCCTCTGCCTCTGTAACCCTCTGCCGCTGCACCGCGTACAGTACAATACTGTATTCTTCCGCCGCAGCGGCCGCTGCATAACTAAAAAAAGGCTGTTCATAGTAAATGGGAGATGCGTCGTAACCACGAAACGTCGTAACTCGAGAGCGTCGTAACCCGAGGACTACCTGTACACAGTAGCACCAGCATTTAGTCTTTAGCGTAGCAGTTCTTCGCCGCGCTTGCACTAACGACCGGTCGGTTACTGATGGTCCTTGATTATCATGTGAACAGCTAGTTCTGGCTGTCAACAACAAACCGGTTGATCCAATGTGAGAAGGTGCTGTTTATAAGACTGAGTTTAGTGCAGCTCCTCAGACTGATGGTCTTTTGGCCTGAAGACGACACGTTTCAACAATCTTTTTGAATCCGTCCAGAGGACCTGACTTAACTTTGTTAAACTTTCAACTGAATGTACCGCCAGAACCCATTAACCTTTGCAGCCAGTCCAATTCAAGACGCCTCAGAAACCACAAAATGTCTGTAATTCAGTCAGTTTTTAAAATACTGTGCTGCAATATGTTGTGGTTGTAGTCAATGGTGCCGGAACAGGGGGGGGCAGAGGGCCACTGGCCCCTGCACGTTACGGCCCTGCCCGTCAGCTGGTCCCAGACGTTTACACAGGCTGCACCAATGTTCCCTGGCCTCTAAGCTGCGAGTCTTCGCAGTCGTGCACTGCCCGCACAATCTCTGCGCACAAGAAAATCAATGCTGCGCAGTTAGTGCATCTGCACAAATGCCCAAGCAAAATATTTGGTTCTCTCCTGCTTTATAAGAAACTGTCGGTCTGAGCGCAGCTCTCTACCTGTATGTACCGTATTTTCCGGTGTATGAGTCACAGTTTTTTTAAAACTAATTTTCATGTCCTGCGACTTATAGGGAGAAGCAACATATTTTTTCCAATTTTTAGACCAATTTTTGGCTGAGATATGACAGTTTCCATTCATTCTGACGAAAAAAATGGAGCAGTACCACTTTCGGCTGCTAGGGTCCACCGACCGTTCCCAGCTCATGTGTCCGACAGAAGCCTCCTCTGCTCGGACTCACTCTGTCACAGCCCGGCCTCCTGCTCTCTGGAGGTCTGAACTAGTGTTTGTTAGCAAAATAGTTCATGAACCACACGACCCAAGTGGAGGAGTTTAAGTATCTCGGGATCTTGTTCACGAATGAGGGAAAACTGGAGCGTGAGATCGATAGGCGGATAGGTGCAACGTCCGCAGTGAAGCGGGCGCTGTACCGGTCTGTCGTGGTGAAGAGAGAGCTGAGTCAAAAGGCAAAGCTCTCAATTTACCGATCGATCTACGTTCCCACCCTCATCTATGGTCATGAGCTTTGGGTTATGACCGAAAGAACAAGATCTCGGATACAAGCGGCTGAAATGAGTTTTCTCCGCAGGGTGGCTGGACTCTCCCTTAGAGATAGGGTGAGAAGCTCAGTCATCCGGGAGGGACTCGGAGTAGAGCCGCTGCTTCTCCACATCGAGAGGAGCCAGTTGAGGTGGCTCGGGCATCTGGTTAGGATGCCTCCTGGACGCCTCCCTGGTGAGGTGTTCCGGGCATGTCCCACCGGGAGGAGACCCAGAGGAAGACCCAGGACGCGCTGGAGGGACTATGTTTCTCGGCTGGCCTGGGAACGCCTTGGGATTCCCCCGGAGGAGCTGCTCCAAGTGGCTGGGGAGAGGGAAGTCTGGGCCTCCCTACTTAGGCTGCTACCCCCGCGACCCGACCCCGGATAAGCGGAAGAAGATGGATGGACGACAGGTTTTGATGAAACTTACAGAAAGTAATCACTGGATGGGTATTTACAACAAGTTATCTTTAGGAGAAGTTTGAGCGAAAATTCGATTTATTTATAATTTATTTTCGCAGCGCGTGCGATCGTTTGGAAGACCGTCAAAGCGAAACAATTTAAATCCAGCTGATTTGACCATTACGTGCATTTATTAAGGAAAAGTTAAGCTCAGAAACACTTTTACTATAATGTTAGCAAACAAATTTTTTAGGGGTTAATCTTGTTAAATTTTAAAGAAATGAAGCGTATCCGCTCGCTGCGCGTGCACGCTTTGCAGCAGCAACGTAGCAAAATTATTTGTTTAAATTCAGCTGATTTGAACATTACATGCATTTATTAAGGAAAAGTTCAGCTCAGACACATCTTTGCTATAATTTTCAGCAAACAAACACTTGTTTTTAAGTGTTAACCTTATTAAGTCTTACCGTGCACGCTCCTGTGGCCATTTGCGGTGACGCGTAACATACGCGACGTGTCAGCGGTGATGCATAATAGATGTGACTTATAGGGCGAAGCAACATATTTACGGATTTTTCCAATTTATTGGACATAATTGGACTGATGCGACTTATAGGGCGGAAAATACGGTATGCTTGCAGAGTGGAGGGAAGGACCCCCCCAGTCAAAACAGACCTGTGTAGCGACAACGTAAGTTTACAAAAAGGTTGAAAAAAATTAAACCAATGAAATCACAGTTGAACTTTCATTCCAGCCAGTCAGCGTCTTCTGGAGTTTTGGCGCTGACGCACGAAGAAGCTAAGTAGCTACAAGCAACCTTCTTGTCTTCTAACGTTCTCCAAGCTTTATACTGTACTGCATATTTCATTGCATACCGAGAAATAAAATATGTTGTTGTGGATTTATCACAGAAGTTTAGGGTCGTCCGACGTCAAACAAAGGCGGTAAGTAAAACCTGAAATACACCTGAGCGTCCTCAGGTACGCCACTCTACGCGCGCATTTTGTGCGCATGTGTTTTGCTGCTATACTTCAGAAACTATCAGCTTTCAAACGCTCGCGTTCTCCTTGTTGTAATATGAGCAGCTGCGCACGGAGGGGACTCAACTGAGCTCGCTGATTGGTCACTTGCTGACACGCCTACTGAAATGATTGACAGCTTTCAGTCAGCTCATGTAGCTCGCTGAAGACCGCGGCGGTGTTCTGCGGTGTTTCTACTATATATGTTATAAAAAGTTCTCTCAGAAATAAAAATAATAACAGGGAGTGCTTTTCCTGCAGCACACAGCCCACCAGGGATATTTAAAACATCGCGCACCCAGGTAGGACCTGAATTCATTCATTTCATTCATGGAGTGAACGGAGGAAGAAGTGATTACTTGACTTTAGGCAAAAAAACAAAAGAAAAGGCCCGATCAGCGATAAAGAAGGGGAATTTATTTCATTTGTGTAACATACAAAACAGTCCGGCGCCGGGGAAGTTTATGGTCAGACACCGCGCATCGCGCACGCGGACGTAAAAAAAAAGCTTTGCGCGTACATGCCCTGAGGGGCTACGCGGGGCTACGCTTTTGCCTTGGCGTACGTACGTTGCGTATAGGCGTATCGTGAGAACGCTCGAGTGTATCTCGCCCTTTAGCCAATCCCACGACTTTTAGCTGTTTTTAATCATGCTAGGTGTTAGCAAACAATATAAGACATGCTAAGTGTTAGCAAACAGTATGACAGTGTTGAGACCAGATGGTCTGGAGACAGAGACATGGACAAACAAACAGGAGAAAGAACTGGAAGTGGCAGAAATACAGGTAGGTTAGTCTAAAAGCCAGCTGGAGTTTGCAACTGCGCTGCAATGGCAGGTCGCTTCAGAGAAAATTTAGCCAGAGGAGGAGAAGGAGAACTTACCTTATCATCTCTGGAATGACAGAAGAAAGAAATAATCATCCAGGACCTGTGGCAGCAGGTCTGTTCCCATTTCTGAACGTCACGCAGGAACGGCCGTCACATCATCTCTCCAGACATCCATTGCACTTGGAACCATTTCCCCCAATAAACTTCTGCCTTTTTCTTTTTTTAAGAGAATGGTAGTTTGTGTAAAAAAAAAAGTGAAAAAGGTGCTCTTTTGTCATAAGATCTACACAATCGATTAAACGACATAAACAGAAATATCTATCTACACCGCTTTGTGAAAAAAGAACACTTTATTAGTGCAATTTGTTACATATACCGTACTGTATACATATACAGGTGGTCCCCAATCCAGCCACTAGGGAGCACAAGCCAGTGTATCTCTTGTGCCGGTCCCAAGCCCGGGTAAATGGTGAGGGTTGTGTCAGGAATGGCATCCGATGTAAAACACTTGCCAAAACCATAATGCGAGTTCATCAAAGTGAAACCATACCGGATCGGTCGAGGCCCGGGTTAACAACGTCCGCCACCGGTGCTGTTGACAAACAGGGTGCCGGCGGAAATTGTACTACTGTTAGTCGAAGACCCCGAGGAGGGAAACGTGTCAGGAGACAGAGGGAGAGGAGGAAAGTGAAGAATGTAGGACTGAGGGTTGCAACTCTAAATGTGGGGACAATGACAGGCAAAGGTAGAGAGCTGGCTGACATGATGCAGAGAAGAAAGGTAGATGTTTTATGTGTCCAAGAGACCAAGTGGAAGGGCAGCAAGGCTCGCAGTATTGGAGCAGGGTTCAAACTGTTTTACCATGGTGTGGATAGAAAGAGAAATGGAGTAGGGGTGGTCCTGAAGGAGGAGTTGGCAAAGAATGTAGTCGAGGTGAAGAGAGTGTCAGATAGGGTGATGTATCTGAAGGTAGAAGTAGAAGGTCTGATGCTAAACATAGTCAGTGGTTATGCTCCACAGGTTGGATGTGATGCGGAGGAGAAAGATAAATTTTGGAAAGATTTGGATGAAGTGATAGAGAGTATTCCCAGGGAGGAAAGAGTGGTGATTGGAGCAGACCTGAATGGACATGTTGGTGAAGGAAACAGAGGGGATGAGGAAGTGATGGGTAGGTTTGGTGTCAAGGAAAGAAACCAGGAAGGACAGATGGTGGTGGATTTTGCCAAGAGAATGGAAATGGCTATAGTCAATACCTATTTCCAAAAGAGGGAGGAACATAGAGTGACCTATAAGAGTGGAGGAAGGAGTACACAGGTCGACTACATTCTGTGTAGAAGAGGAAACCTGAGGGAGATTGGAGACTGTAAGGTTGTGGCAGGGGAGAGCGTGGCCAGACAGCATCGGATGGTTGTGTGTAGAATGACTGTTGTTGCGAAGAAGAGAAAAAGAGTAAAACCAGAGAAGAAGACCAAATGGTGGAAGCTAAAGAAGGAAGAATGTTGTGAGAAATTCAGAGACGAGCTGTTAAAGGCTGGGTGGTAAGAAAGAGCTTCCAAGTGACTGGGCTACTACAGCAACAGTAATTAGAGAGACAGGTAGGAAGGTACTTGGTGTGTCATCTGGACAGAGAATGGATGATAAGGAAACCTGGTGGTGGAATAGTGAAGTGCAGGACGCCATTCAAAGAAAGAGATTAGCCAAGAAGAAATATGACAGTGAGAGGACTGAAGAGAGGAGACATGAATATAAGGAGATGGGACGTAGAGCAAAGAAGGAAGTAGCTAAGGCAAAGCAGAGGGCGTACAATGAGTTGTATGGGAGACTGGACACCAAAGAGGGCGAGAAGGACTTGTACCGATTGGCAAGACAGAGGGATCAGGCTGGAAAGGATGTGCAGCAGGTTAGGCTTATTAAAGATGGGAATGGGAATGTTCTAACAAGTGAGGAGAGTGTGATGGGTAGATGGAAGGATTACTTTGAGGAGCTAATGAATGAAGAGAATGAAAGAGAAAGAAGAGTGGAGGTCATACAGACTGTGGACATGGAAGTGGGAAAGATTAGTGAGGTTGAAGTCCGGAAAGCTCTGAAAAGAATGAAGAAGGGGAAGGCAGTAGGACCTGATGACATACCAGTGGAGGTTTGGAAATGTCTTGGAGAGATGGCAGTGAGGTTTTTGACTCAAATATTTAATGGAATATTTGAGGGTGAGAAAATGCCTGAGTTAGTCAGGCTCGTTTCCGGTGAGAGTTGGACTCCGCCAAGGTTGCCCTTTGTCACCGATTCTGTTCATAACTTTTATGGACAGAATTTCTAGGCGCAGCCAAGGTGTTGAGAGGATCCGTTTTGGTGGCCTTAGAATCGCTTCTCTGTTTTTTGCAGATGATGTGGTCCTACTGGCTTCATCAGTTCGTGATTTACAACTTTCACTGGAGCGGTTTGCAGCCGAGTGTGATGCGGCCGGGATGAGGATCAGTTCCTCCAAATCCGAGGCCATGGTCTTGAGCCGGAAAAGGGTAGCATGCCCTCTCCGGGTCGGGGAGGAGGTCCTGCCCCAAGTGGAGGAGTTTAAGTATCTCGGGATCTTGTTCACGAATGAGGGAAAACTGGAGCGTGAGATCGATAGGCGGATAGGTGCAGCGTCCGCAGTGAAGCGGGCGCTGTACCGGTCTGTCGTGGTGAAGAGAGAGCTGAGTCGAAAGGCAAAGCTCTCAATTTACCGATCGATCTACATTCCCACCCTCATCTATGGTCATGAGCTTTGGGTTATGACCGAAAGAACAAGATCTCGGATACAAGCGGCTGAAATGAGTTTTCTCCGCAGGGTGGCTGGACTCTCCCTTAGAGATAGGGTGAGAAGCTCAGTCATCCGGGAGGGACTCGGAGTAGAGCCGCTGCTTCTCCACATCGAGAGGAGCCAGTTGAGGTGGCTCGGGCATCTGGTTAGGATGCCTCCTGGACGCCTCCCTGGTGAGGTGTTCCGGGCATGTCCCACCGGGAGGAGACCCAGAGGAAGACCCAGGATGCGCTGGAGGGACTATGTTTCTCGGCTGGCCTGGGAACGCCTTGGGATTCCCCCGGAGGAGCTGCTCCAAGTGGCTGGGGAGAGGGAAGTCTGGGCCTCCCTACTTAGGCTGCTACCCCCGCGACCCGACCCCGGATAAGCGGAAGAAGATGGATGGATGGATGAGAAAATGCCTGAAGAATGGAGAAGAAGTGTGCTGGTTCCCATTTTTAAGAACAAGGGTGATGTACAGAGTTGTAGCAACTACAGGGGAATTAAGTTGATGAGTCACACGATGAAGATCTGGGAGAGAATTGTGGAAGGAAGGCTTAGACAAGAGGTGACTATCTGTGAGCAGCAGTATGGTTTCATGCCAAGAAAGAGCACCACAGATGCCATCTTTGCTTTGAGGATGTTGATAGAGAAGTACAGAGAGGGTCAGAAAGAACTCCATTGTGTGTTTGTGGATTTAGAAAAAGCATATGACAGGGTGCCAAGAGAGGAGGTGTGGTATTGCATGAGGAAATCTGGAGTGGCAGAAAAGTATGTTAGACTGGTACAGGACATGTATGAAGACAGCAGGACAGTGGTGAGATGTGCTGTAGGAGTGACAGATAGCTTCAAGGTGGAGGTGGGATTGCATCAAGGATCGGCTCTGAGCCCCTTCTTGTTTGCTCTGGTGATGGACCGACTAACAGATGAGGTCAGGCAGGAATCCCCATGGACTATGATGTTTGCAGATGACATTGTGATATGTGGTGAGAACAGGGAACAGGTGGAAGAGAACTTGGAGAGGTGGAGGTATTCACTTGAAAGAAGAGGAATGAAAGTCAGCCGTAGTAAGACAGAGTACATGTGTGTGAATGAGAGGGAGGCTGGTGGAACAGTGAGGCTACAAGGAGCAGAGGTCACAAAGGTGCAGGACTTCAAGTACTTGGGGTCCACTGTCCAGGAAAATGGGGAATGTGGTAAAGAGGTGAAGAAGAGAGTCCAGGCAGGATGGAGTGGATGGAGAAAAGTTTCAGGAGT
>JBBPBX010067957.1:0-19270 GCA_038048925.1 Garcialebias charrua | reverse complement strand
ACCATGTCCACCCAGCTGAACTAAACTTTACACGCCCAAGTCCTACAGTTGATGCTGAAACTACTAGCTGAGGTTGTTTTTTGTTTTTGTTTTCTTAATTGATCAAAAGCATCCATTCAATCCAAAGGATCAAAGTGGAGGCATGACATGATATACAGTAATATGATTATTGATGTAGTGGACCAGACCCTGGTCTCTGAGACTGTAGGTATACACCTTCATCTCTCTGAACTGTCCCAGTGATACCTTTATAATGATCCTCTCAGTGAAACAGACAGTAACACAGTTTATTCCATTTAGTTTGAATCTAAGAACATAATCACTCACAAGAGACTCTTTTTACTCTTTAAATTTGTTCTAATTCAAATGTATTCAACAGAATAAACTTCTGTCATTTTTATGATCATTTGTTATTTGCATGAGCAGTATTATTCTTTAATATGTGAATGATCGTTGTTTATGCTGTTACTATGCTGGTTAATTCTTCATGTGATGGTGTTCAATTATGGCAAAGTTGAAGAACGTGTCAAATTGTACTGCTCAGTTTTGTTTAGAAATGAGAAAACAGTTTAATTAGGTTTAAATCAGAAGCTGGCGACTGTTTTCTGTCTTCTCTTAAAACAACTCTTTCTCTGTTCTTCTAAACTAACCTTCACTGTCTGACTGGAAATAACCTCAAGTAACTCCCTCCCACTGGTCGAATGAACCAATCGGGAAGGAGCAAGTCACTGACGTCAGATCCTCTTTAAAAGTTCTAAACTTCCTGGAAATTTCAGTTCTGTGAGGAAGTGGGATGTGAAACTTTCTCTTTAAGCTGTGGACGCTTGGTCAGATGCCAAAGACCCGCGTTTCCTCAGCAAAGGGTTACAGCAGCCTCGCTGTAAGCCCGACTCACGCATTAAGCTCCAAGCCTTGAATGAATTTTCCTCTCAAGGAATATTTTATCTTGGAAACCAAACCTGGAAATGCTCGCTACTTTACTCGATGAGGCAGACATTCAGGAGTCACTGATGGTAAATGGACTGACCTCCTCGGACGACAAGGGCCGATCCATTCTTGGCTAACCGTCAAAGGTAACGAGTCGCTGATTGTTTTACCTACCGAACCTGGGTCTAGGTGATATTGCATGGAGAGTGTCACTTCTGGTTAAACACTTCAAGATAATTCACCTCCTCTCTTTTCCTCCTATCCTCCTTAAACTTCTCCTCGTTCTTAAACTTATTTTTGCCAGTAACTAAGCTAAAATGCCTGCAGATATGAGTTATTCTAAGACCCATAACTTTATTCTGTTGTTCCTTGAAGTTACGGACACGTGATTTCATCTGCTGACGTTAAATTATAGGAATCCGATTGATCACTCAATCAGTTGTACATGTTATGATGTCATTTTATGATTCTGTTAATAAATGATTCATCTCCTGGTGAATCAACATAAATTAAAGTTTCATGCCTTTTGCATCTCATCACCTAATAGTAATAATAATAATAATAATGAATTTAATTCATAACGCACTTTTCATTAACAAAAATCTCAAAGTGCTACAAAGTGCAACTAAAATCAAAGATCAAATAAAAACAAGTGATACAATCAAGTAAAATCAATGATAAAACAACAAATATAATCAAATCAATTACATGGTCACAAAATGTATTGATTAATCTGAGAAAGAGAGAACCCGTGAATATTTGATGTAAATTTGTGTCAGGATAAAACCTGCTCATTTTTACATCTAGTGTATTGGACGGATCAGTAAATCTGATCACCCCTGTACCCCTACATTGATGTGATATATTGTCTCCTTGCATAATAGGATTCAATGCTGTCTCAGCAATTGCTTTCACAAAGGATCCAATGAAGGTAACACAAAATCTGCACTTTTCCATTTTGAATCACCCAAGTTTTAAGAATCACTTTCTTCAGGAGTATACTGATTTCACTGAAGAGGGAATCAGTGAAAAAGATCAGTGAAATGATCAGTGGATCATGGAGGGAAAAAGACAAAAAGTAAATTCAGGGAAAATGTGTAAGTTAACGTCCAGGAGGTAGGTATAGTAAATGGTGTAGCAGAAACTTTGAGTGCAAACCTTGCACAGCAATAAAGTGATATACACATGAATAATGCAGAAGCATTTAGTTCAGTGCTTAGGCAGTGGGGGAATCAGATGTCCCTGGTGCCTTGAAGGATTCCAGTCTACTGAGCCAGCGTCTCTGGTCTAGAATAGACTAAGATATAACCAAATGTGGAGCCCACTGTCCTGCCAGGACTTGTTCACCCAAGATAGATATTCAGTAATGTGTGCAACAATAATTGATTGAATATACACATTTTTAGCCATGATGCCTTTCATACTTAAATATAAGCTCTAAAAGCAACCACAGAGATGCACACACACCAACTTAATGTCTTCTTTGCTCTGAGTCAATGAAGGCAAACAGTTCTGACAGAATAACTAATATATCAGTGCTACATTTATTTCTGTCCCTAAGGCAGACACTGATTGTATCACATTAAAAATGTTTATCAGCGATGACATTACACAAAATGGCTGTATGTTTGTTGAAAAAAGGTTATTTAAAAAATATATACATGTATATATTATCTTATTGTTGGCTTTACTTTTGAGTAATACTTGTGGGATTTGGGTTTAAAAATAAATCTGGAGAGCCTGAGTTGAGGGACTGTGGGAGTGAGCGGACCAAATTCGAGCTGCGGTTTTGCAGAGCTGCTGAAAAGATTTCATT
The DNA here is from genome assembly GCA_038048925.1 of Garcialebias charrua. Classification (NCBI taxonomy): domain Eukaryota; kingdom Metazoa; phylum Chordata; class Actinopteri; order Cyprinodontiformes; family Rivulidae; genus Garcialebias; species Garcialebias charrua. The sequence goes on along the minus strand of JBBPBX010067957.1, from coordinate 16,527 downwards.
TTGTTGTCTCAGCTGCCTGAAGAATCAACTAATGAGTGATTAATTACCAGACACATCATAATCAAATCATCTGCTTTTCCTTGTGCTGCATATTTGCCTTGGCATGTGTTCAGTTGTTCTGCTTGTTGATCAAAAAATAACAATTTCTGCAGCAAAATAATGTTATTTATGTGGTAACAATTTTTTACACTAGTGGGTTTCAGCATATGGCATTTATTTAAATGTGAGTGTGCATGCATGTGTGTTAAATGCGTTGACATCATCACACGTTACCAGCTTTGGCCTGACAATAAACCATTTGATTTCCATTCATCCAATGCAAATGAGGCAAGGAGAGCGTCCTTTCTGTACCGTATGTAGGTCCTTATTTGCTCCCAGAACCAGTGAGCTGGTGAGAGGGGCGGGTCCACTCTTCACACTGCGATGGTAATTCACCAGTCAGTGAGGTAACATACTCAGCAGAAGAAGGGGGAGACGCACACTGGTGACAGGGACATCAGTTTCACAAAACATTTTCTCCTTTGCACCTGAAAGAGCGGCATAATCACGTGCAGGGGGTGATGCACCATGAAATGGAATGGGCGCCCAATCCGGGGGAGTGAACTCAGTGGTGTGTCCACGGAAATGAAGGTCATTCTTTACCCAGAGATTTCAGTGTCAGAAAAAAAAGGCCTTGCAGGTCCAGGTCAGACAATGCCAAAGGCAGACTTGTGATGTTTTTATGTGCCAGACTTCAGTTTTTTGAGAGATAGGGATGTATGTTCATTGTGCAGTAGACTTACACAACAATGCCTAAAGATAAACCACATTAGATTACATCTAGTTTTGTGAAAATATAAAACAAATCTGCAAGTCTTATCTAAAATAACCACATGGCCCATTTCTGTTATTTTGTTTTTTTTTAATTAATGATGATGATGATTAGCCATTTAGTCGAAGTCGACTTTCGGCCACTTTATGGATCTGTCCTCTCCACACGTTCCTGTCCTCGACGATTACTTTGAGCTCTGCGATCGTCTTGCTGGTGGCCGACGTGATTGTATCAAGCCAGCATGTTCTTTGCCGTCCTCTTCTTCTCGTCCCGCTCACTTTGCCCAGCATCATCGAAGTCTCTAGTGAATTTGCGCGCATAACGTGGCCAAAAGAGGACAGTTGCTGTTTGACAATTTTGCCCTCAAGCGACATTTTCGGCTTGATACAGTCCAGGACCATCTTGTTTGTTGTCCGCGATGTCCAGGGTAGTCTTCTCCAACACCAGAGTTCAAAAGCGTCGATTTTTCTTCTTTCCGCTTTCCTGATTGTCCATCTTTCACATCCATATGTTGCTATGGGAAAGACAATGGCATTGACGAGTCTCGTTTTCGTCGTAATGCTCACGTCCTTGCTCTTCCAGACTTTATCCATTCCTTGCATTGCGGCCCGGCCGAGTGCAATCCGCCTTTTGATCTCTGGTCCGGATTCGCCGTTTCGGTCAATTTTGGCTGCCAGGAAGATGAAATCTTGGACTGGCTCGATCTTTTCATTGTTGATCTTGATGTATATTGCATCATTGCACGCCGTTTTAATTAATAGCCTCACTAAATTAAATTGTCTAGACTTTTAGCACAACTCGACTTGACTTTGACTTTGACTTTGATTTGGTTAGGAGAATTGTCTGTCCATTTTTTTAAATTATAAAATCATATATTAATTTGCCATATCTTTCATCATTGGGGCGGCTGGGGCTGAGTGGTTGGAGAAATTGTCCTCCAATGCAAGAGCTTGGGGGTTGATTCCACGAGAAGCACATGCAGAAATGTCTCTGAGCAAGAAACCAAACCCCTCATTGCCTCTGATGTGTGTCCCATCAGTGAATAAATGTGATAAAACACTGATTATTCTTTGTAGAGATCTAGTAGAGTGCTGTTTGAATGGGTAAATGAGGCACAGATTGTGTTGTAAAGAGCTTTGAATATCTTGATAAGATAGAAGGGTGCTATATAAGTACAGTTCATTTACCATTCGTCAGATTGATAGAATGAGAATTGGAGACCATGGCAGTGTTTGTCATAAGGGAGGATGAGGACCCTCTTCATTCACCACGTGACACTGGGATCATCGCTGAAGATGTGGAAGTCCTCACTGAGATGCCATCACTCGGATATGGTTATGCTATGCTGCTTGTCTTCATCTATGCTCTAAACAAGAGCTATCCATGTGAGTTTAAAATTTGTTTGATGCACTTCAGACACTATTCATGGAGACAAGCAAAGACAATGACATGCAGTGTGCACTGTCTGAACATCAGGCTCAACATATAAGACTAATGAAGGAAATACATATGCACACAACACATTCTCTATGAGTCATGGATCGTATTCCAGTACATTGCAGGAGAACAGGAAGTGTTTTAATGTAAAAGTTGCCATAAATTTATCCCCAAAAGTGTGATCACATATACAAAACATCACAGTTTTTCCATTGTCAATTTGTTGATTTCACTTATGTGAGGATTCGCATTCTGCTGATTGGATCAAATGATACTCATGTTGTAACAGCTGCAAGCTGTTTATTTATTATCTAATACCGTATGTATCTCAGGTTTCAAATTTGTGATGTACAAAATATATTTTTTATACAATGAACACTTTTAAACTTTTCCTGCCCATTTTTGTCAATTTTAAAACTTTAATAATCTCAGGTTTTAAAATGTCTAAATCTGTCAGAATTTGAAAGTTTTTTTTACTTAATGCATGGCCTCTTGTCAAGAACAATAAAAATTATAATTTTTTGTTGTTGTTGTTGTTGTTGTTGTTGTTGTTGTATTTATAGTTATTTTATTCCAATTAAAGTGAAGCATGGTTTTAGGTAACCACACACACAAAACAGACTTTTAAACATTTTTTGTTTGTTTTTTGTTTAATTTACAATAAATGCAATGAAATGTAGTGACCTGCATTAAGTGGCATTTTGTATTTGACTAAAAAATAAATTAATTAAGGCGTGAGTGCAACTTCTGTTTGCAATTTTCCTCTTTTTAAAAATGGTGATAAATGTGTATTCAACAATTATAGACCTATATCCTTGTTACCACAGTTTTCAAAAATTCTTGAAAAACTATTTGTAAACAGACTAGACCAATTTATAGATAAACAAAATATTCTAAGCAACAGTCAGTATGGGTTTAGATCAAAAAACTCTACATCAATGGCTCTCATGGAATTAATGGAACAAATAACTACTGCTGTCGATCAAAAACAACATTGTATCAGTATCTTTGTTGATTTAAAAAAAGCATTCGATACTATTGATCACACCATTCTCCTTGAAAAACTGAACAAATATGGTATTAGAGGACCAGCATTACAGTGGGTATCTAGCTACTTAAAAAATAGGAAACAATTTGTACAAATAAATGATGTAAGATCTGACCTCTGTAATATCACATGTGGAGTTCCCCAAGGCTCTGTACTTGGACCAAAGCTTTTTATTTTATATGTGAATGACTTGGTAAATGTGTCAGGACTCCTTAAATGTGTACTTTTCGCTGATGATACCACTTTTTTCTGTTCAGGTGAAGATATAGAACAAATGTTAGAATTGATAAAGACAGAATTTGTCAAGATACAAACTTGGTTTAAAATAAATAAATTATCATTAAATCTAGAGAAAACTAATTACATGATATTCGGTAATAAAAAGAAAACTGTTGATGTTCCACTCAAAATTGAGGATGTTGAGATTTGTAGAGTGAATGAGGTGAAGTTTTTGGGTGTTATCATTGATGACAAACTGACATGGAAACAACACATAAATTCTGTAAGAATAAAAATAGCTAAATCGATTGCAGTACTGTACAAAGTCAGAGACCTATTGAATGATAAAGCTCTGTATTTGTTGTATAACACAATCATTGTTCCACACTTAATCTATTGTATTGATGTTTGGGGGAATGCGTGTAAAACAATCACAAAGCCTATTTTTGTATTACAGAAAAGAGCTGTAAGAATTATCACTAGAAAGCATTACCGTCATCCATCAAGTACATTATTTTATCAACTAAAGTTATTGAAGTTCCATGATTTGGTAGACTATAATATTTTATCAGTTATGTATAGAGCTCAAAATAATGCATTACCTTTAAATATCCAAATGCACTTTGTTAAAAGACAAAGTTGTTATAATCTTAAGGGGACAGAGTTGTTTGTAAAACCACAATTCAGAACCAGTTTGAAGGGACGTTCTACCTCAATCCAGGGAATTAGATTATGGAATGGCTTGGAGAATGTAGTTAAAAATGCCAAGTCAATGTTTACATTTAAAAAAATGATCAAAACAAATGTGTTAAAAAATATATGTGAAATAACGTAATGTGTATTGTATTAGTTAGAAAATTAGAAAGAGTTAGTCATTTTGTACTGTTGGTTGAAGAATATTATTGTTTAACCTGATTGTTGGAAAAAGTTGGTTGAAGATTATTATTGTTTACATGGTTTGACTACTGTTGTTTAATCTGATTGTTGGAGATAAGGGGCAGATATAATAAGATTTATTCTTCTTTCTGCTACCTTTCATTTTTTTACATTTTGTACACTATCATTATGAGATTGTCTTGTATTGTTTCTTTTGTAAAAAAATGAACAAATTCAATAAACATAAACATAAACAATACTGAATACAAAGTTGTAACTTGTGTAATTTAAAAAAAACTGTAAAAAAATGCATTGAAATTTTATTAGACTTTTTCATTTCAGTGCATGTGTACAAGAAAAATCTGAGTTTTCAACAGGACAAATGTGTGCCAAGTGAGATAAGGTATGACTGAAACTAATAGACTGCTCCCAGAGAAAGTGTATCCCAGCCAAATAAATAAACACAAAACATGATATGAATCCTTAAACTGGTGACATTCTGTATCTCCCAGATGTATCAGTGTTCCTCCAAGCAATCAAGAAGTAATTCCCTTTATCGGACTGCATGAATATTAAAGTTTTGTGCTGAAGGGATCCAGGGAATAAACACCAGAGTCTCCAACACCTGTCTGGGACTTCGATGGATAGTTGATGAAGCAAATGAGTGCCTCACGTTCTAGTAGAATAGGTGTAAAGACACAGGTGGCAACATCGCTCAAGGTTGAAAAGAAAGAATGCTGATTAGCAGAATACATTAGCATCTTTGGCTTTAGGTCATGTGACATATGTGGATTAAAAGCAGTATAACAGTAGTGGCCAGCGCATTAAAATTTTTTATGTAATGTAAAAGTGTAGATAAGCTTTAATTTTCATGCAATTAAAGCAATGAAAAATTCCTAAAGAGCAGTGAGAGGTGAATATCTGCAAAATTGTTTCTTTATTACCATTAAAAAATGCTAATGGTCGAAATATTATTAATAACAAAATATACTAATAAAGATGGCCTTCTAAGCACATATTTACAGACATTCATTTAAAGCATTTCTGCTGCATTTTTGGATTTGAGGACTTGGAAACACTGCATCTAAGTGGAATCACGTATGCACACTACAGAGGGCTAAATAAATAGTGTTCTGCACTTGCGCTAAACAGAATCAGAATAAGCATTATTATCATTGCACTGAAGTACAATCTGTACAAACTGTTTTCTCCCTGTCAAATATCAAGTTATTTGACAGGAAGAAAACAGTTTGTACAGATTGATGATGTTAGATCTCATCTGTGTAATATTTCATATGATGTTCCTCAAGGATCAGTACTAGGACCTAAGTTGTTTATTTTATATGTAAATGATTTAATCAAGGTGTCTGATTTCCTAAATTGTGTTTTGTTTGCTGATGACACTACCTTCTTTTGTCCGGGTGAAGACTTAAATCAGATGTTTGAACTAATGAAGAGTGAGTTTGCTAAAATACAAGCTTGGTTTAAATTAAATAAGTTATCTTTGAATGTTGAACAAACTAATTATATGATATGTAGTAAAAAAAAGTCACTGTGAATTTTCCCTTCTCAATTGATGGTGTTGAAATAAGCAGAGTGAATGAAGTAAGGTTCCTAGGAGTGGTTATTGATGATAAACGTCATGGAAGCAACATGTTAATTTTGTAAGAACTAAATTATCTAAGTCCATGGCAGTACTGTATAAAGTAAGGGACTTGCTGAATGTCAAAGCTTTATGTTTGCTGTACAATACAATTATTGTGCCACATTTAATTTACTGTGTTGGTGTTTGGGGCACTGCTTGTAAAACTGTAACCCGGTCTATTTTCATTTTACAAAAAAGAGCTGTAAGACTTGTCTCAAGAAAACATTATTATCATCCTTCAAGTATTTTGTTTTATCAAATGAAATTACTTAAGTTTTATGATTTGGTGGATTACAATATTCAATTAATTATGTACAAGGCTCAGAATAACATACGACCACCACATATTCAAGCATATTTTGTAAAAAGGAACAGTTGTTATAATTTGAAGGGAATGGATATTTTTGTAAAACCGAAGTTTTGAACCAGTTTGAGGGGTAGGTAATACAGGGAATAAGTTTATGGAATTGTTTGGACTGTGATATTAAAAATGAGAAATCATTATTTTTATTTAAGAAAAAGATCAAGAATATTTTGTTGACAAGATATATATAAGTTAGTTAATATCTATTAGCTATAATGAATAATTGTGACAATTTATTGTTTTTGTTGTATTATTTATGATTATTGCTTGAATTTGATTGTTTACATTGATTTGTTAAGAAGGGGCAGATATGATAAGATATTATTCTTCTTCTGCCTCCTTTCATTTTATATGTATTTTATTTATTTGTATCTGTAATTGCCCCTCCCTGGGCTGCCACCTTACCGTGGTGGAGGGGTTTGAGTGTCCCAATGATCCTAGGAGCTATGCTGTCAGGGGCTTCATGCCCCTAGTAGGGTCACCCAAGGCAGACAGGTCCTAGGTGAGGGACCAGACAAAGTGCAGCCCAAAAACCCCTATGATGAGTGAAATAAATGGACTAAGTTTTCCCTCGCCCGGACGCGGGTCACCGGGGCCCCACTCTGGAGCCAGGCCCGGAGGTGGGGCACGCTGGCGAGCGCCTGGTGGCCGGGCTTTTACCCATGGAGCCCGGCCGGGCACAGCCCGAAGAGGAGACGTGGGTCCCCCTTCCCATGGGCTCACCACCTGTGGGAGGGGCCAAAGGGGTCGGGTGCAATGTGAGATGGGTGGTGGCCGAGGGCGGGGACCCTGGCGGTCTGATCCTCGGCTACAGAAGCTGGCCAGCCGGAAAAGGGTAGCATGCCCTCTCCGGGTCGGGGAGGTCCTGCCCCAAGTGGAGGAGTTTAAGTATCTCGGGATCTTGTTCACGAATGAGGGAAAACTGGAGCGTGAGATCGATAGGCGGATAGGTGCAGCGTCCGCAGTGAAGCGGGCGCTGTACCGGTCTGTCGTGGTGAAGAGAGAGCTGAGTCAAAAGGCAAAGCTCTCAATTTACCGATCGATCTACGTTCCCACCCTCATCTATGGTCATGAGCTTTGGGTTATGACCGAAAGAACAAGATCTCGGATACAAGCGGCTGAAATGAGTTTTCTCCGCAGGGTGGCTGGACTCTCCCTTAGAGATAGGGTGAGAAGCTCAGTCATCCGGGAGGGACTCGGAGTAGAGCCGCTGCTTCTCCACATCGAGAGGAGCCAGTTGAGGTGGCTCGGGCATCTGGTTAGGATGCCTCCTGGACGCCTCCCTGGTGAGGTGTTCCGGGCATGTCCCACCGGGAGGAGACCCAGAGGAAGACCCAGGACGCGCTGGAGGGACTATGTTTCTCGGCTGGCCTGGGAACGCCTTGGGATTCCCCCGGAGGAGCTGCTCCAAGTGGCTGGGGAGAGGGAAGTCTGGGCCTCCCTACTTAGGCTGCTACCCCCGCGACCCGACCCCGGATAAGCGGAAGAAGATGGATGGATGGATGTATCTGTAATTGTATTTGTGTTTTTTTAATTGAAATGAAATGAATAAACGTTTAAAACAAAACAAAAAGTACAGCAAGATTATATTCCGTACAGTCATCCGAAATATGGGCAAGTGCACGTGGCTGCAGCTCCTAGGAGAGCTGCACTTATTCTTTAGATAGATGGACAATGTTAAAAAAGGTGGATAGTAGAGTGCTGTTTGTGCTAATCACTCTTTTCAACGTTTAGGTGCAACCCAACATCATCCTCAGTCCAAACCAACTACAGGTAGTCCCCGATTTACGAGCGCTCTGATCTGCGAGGTTCCAGACTTACGAGCTGCACATTTTTGGAAAAAACGAAAAAAATACTGAGTTTTCATGTGTTTTTTCACTACAGTTAGCTAGTTAAGCATATAAACACACGTTTCCGATCATTTTTATGCACTCAAAAGTAGTTTTTAGATGAAAATAGAGTGTTTTTAGGCGCGCTAGCGAAAACCGTTCCAATTTACGAGCGGATTTCCGGATTTACGAGCGAAATGGCGGCCGTTCCAAATTACGAGATTTCCGGTTTACGAGCGCCTCGTTGTAACGGATCTCGCTCGTAAATCGGGGACTACCTGTATTGTGTATACATCGTTTAAAATGTAACGGATTTCATGCTCCAGCCTGAAAGGTCTGTGTGTATCACTGCAATACAAAACTACAGCGCCAGCTAGTGACCTGGCATGAAAACTACAACGAGCTCAATGAGCACATTAATGTGTAAAAGTGTAACTTTTGTACAATCAACATGGGAAAAATGCTGACTTTTCCAGAGAACATTCATGTGTAAAGAGTTAGAACCAAAACAAAACACTGGTGATACCTCCAAACATCCAAGAAAAACACAGAATTAATCTTTGAGCTTGACATGCACTGCACTAAATAAACAAAGTTTGGACCGCATCGGAGCATTTAATGTGCTTCTGGGGTCAAGTCTGGTAATGCACTTATAGAGACAAGATGACTGGTGGTAGACGGGAAAATTCTGGACACCTGCAAGTCGTTTATCAAGTTCATCTGCTCTTTCCTCGTGATCTGCACTTTTTCTGTACTCTTCTTCTCTGAAGATAAAAAAAAAAACAAGTCTGGCTTTTTCTTCGAAAGTCTTCACAATGATAAAAAATAAATTAAAAAATGAGCGTAACTGTAACAAATGAGCTGAACAAGGAAATGCACCCAACACTTTTATGTATTTTTCTTCTTCTAATTGCATGGTCTGGTTGTGTAGTGTCAGTTTGTTATGGTCTGTTTTTATGCTCTCTGGCATTAAATGGTCATTGCTGCACCCAAAGTTAATGAACAGTCTGAAAAGGGAGACAGAGAGACAATCAAGCTATTGTCCTTTTGCGGAGCAAACGACTATTTAATGTTGACTTTGTCATGGTGCCATGTTGGATAACATCCATTCCATCATTTCAATGCCCAGATGCAACAAGCAAGATAACTGGATTGTGCAGAACAGGCTGGTCGGGAATCCCTTTACACACTAGAAGAACATAAATAGGAATTTAAAGTACCAGTAAAGTGATTTATTTTGTTATTTTTATGTAGTCTTTTTATATTATGGATTGTTTTCCACTTACATTTACTCTGGCAAAAGACCAGTCCAAGCTATATCAAATGATTTCAAAAGCTTTTAGATTAAAAAAACTGATACATTTGCCAGCTCAGCTGATCAATATACATGGTAAGTGGAATTAATCTTGAATTATCTGCAAGAAAACACTTCTAGAATATCTTCACACAAAACTGCTGTTTGCATAGATGCAGAAAAAAAAATAGAATCCTGCAGAGTTTGCAAATTCATCAGATTTTGCATTTTAATTGTGTTGGGTCTTCAGTGTCATTGCAGTTATCATGCACTTGACTTCTATAATAGATTTGTACACTGTTTTCATGCCACTATCTATTTTTTTTTTTTTTTGGTCCAAGTTTTATTGTCAGCTGATGATTTTGTACTTTGTACAATGTGAGTCACAATAACGATTAATTATGTCATGACAAAAGCTGTCTAATATGGGTTATGAAGCAAGGCTATATAAAACGGGCTTAATACTTTCATTAGTTCAACAAAAATAAATGAAAATTTGGATTCAAGAACCCTTTTCTATAAATGAATAAATAAATAAATAAGTTAGATTATTGATCATGCAGGAAATTGTGCCATACATACATATCTTATGGCTTCTTCTGCATGTGGCTTTTAATTTGTTCAAGTAGCTTTACTCATGTTTACTCGTACAGCTGTAATGGGATCCAAAACTTATTTACACAATACCATACCATACCAACTTTATTTATAGACTAACAAAGTTTCTCTGAGTAGCCTCTGTTGTTGTTTGGGAGGTGTTTTTTTTTGTCAATTTACATACAGTTTGTGTCTTCTACCAGAGACCTCAAGGGAACCTCCTACTGTTAAGGTGTGATCTTTCAATTTACATGTATGTGTTACAAACCCCCAGGTGTGATGTGTTGTTTTGTTTTGTCAATTTAAATAGAATGGGCATGTTAGGTATTTTGTGGTGTTATTTCAGTTTCCAATTTCATATGTTGGTGCGTGGCTTGTATAAAACTTCTCGTTCTCACAGCTTTCATTCATTCAGAATTGAAAAAGACTTCTGGACAGAAGTCGAAACGTTTTCTGCAACAAATAAAGTCCAGTTGATCCTGTATTGAACGCCTTTTTTGATTTTATTTATAGAGCACTTTATGCACCCAACAGGACCAAAGTGCTGTACACAATCATAAAAAATACAATACAATCATAAAATGGAAAGCTCAAGTGTAAAAACAGTACTAAAATAATAAAATATAAACACAATAAAACAAAGTTAAAACAAAGTTAAAACAATAAACCAAAGTTAAAACATCTCAGATTGTGCCACAATGTAGCAGAAGCAGGTCAAAAAGAGATTAGTCAGCTTTTTGTTTTCTGCCCTGAAACACACAATCACACGTTCTCTACACCCAATGACCCTGTATATTTTTGAACATCAGCCAGCTCTCTTCTTTAAGAGTCCAAATCCTGGTGGCTGCCAGTCAACTTCAAAGCAGTTGGACTGTGGCTGTCTTTCTTAACCTCCAAATCTGGCCGGTCTTGTTACAGCTGCGCTGCAGGGACAGAGTGGGCAGTGTACTGGGTCTGCTGATTAACCCCTGGGCCAGGGCCATTCTCCTCAGCCAGACAGATTGGCTTTCGCCGGTCCTAGCCCCTGTAATGGGAGCCCGCTGCAACAAGCCACTTCAAAGAGGCAAGGCCAATAGGAATGTCAGGTTCAGAACCAGTGAGAACAAGAAAAGGGAGCAAAGCAGAAGAAGGAAAGGATTTCTGTATTTCTACATGTGTGGATGTTTCTTAAGCTTAGCTTAAAGGGCCTATGTGTTTATGTGAGTCCCACTTGCTGGTGAATAGCAGTATTTAAACCCCATTTATTCTGTCCCTTTTATTGGCTTTTATTTTTGTATTTAATCTAGCTGCTAAACAAATCGCTTTTGGGGATTTTTGGCCTGCGTCTGGATCAGCTGTGCTTGAGCAAATACTAAGAGTAGTGCTTGTTTTTCCACTGCTGCTTCAAGACAATGCCCAATACCAATTCTAACTTCTCAAAACTTTCTGGTCAAATTAACCAAAAGCATAAACAGCACTGAAGTACCGGTAACTAATTACAATATCTAATTGAAGATTTAAACCAATACAGTTTGTCATTTAATATCGTATTTGATAGCATAGCTTTAAGCAAGTGTATGACAATGACAGTCACGCAGGTTGAGTGAAGAAGCAAAAAATATAAATTTCCTTCTTGTTCAAGCACATTTTATAGTTTTTTTTTTTTTTTCCTTTCGGCTTCTCCCTTCTTCAGAGGTCACCACAGTGAACTGGGTCGCACGAAGATTTGACAATTATTTTAGGCCGAATGCCCTTCCTGACACAACCACAGACAACCAAGCTACCACAGCCATCTGTGTGGAGCAGAGAGCTGCTAGCTAGGGTGCCCGGGGGAGCAGATAGTGGGGGTTCGCACTTTGAGATTTTTATTAATGAAAAGTGCGGTATAAATTGAATTTATTATTATTATTATTGTTAAGGGTCTTGCTCAAGGGCCCATAGTGGGGCAAATGAGGGTAGAAACAGGTGTGGGTGCTTCATCAATCCCACCCACATTTTGATGTTGTTGGAACCAGGAGTTGAACCAGCGGCATTCCATTCATAGGCTCACAGGCTCTCTAACCTCTGCGCCACCACTCCCACCTAATTTTAAATACCATCCATCCATCCATCCATCATCTTCCACTTGTTCTGAAATTGGGTCACGAGGGCAGCAGCTTGAGAAGGGAGACCCAGACATCTCTTTCCACAGCCACCTCTTCTAGCTCTTCTGGGGGGAACCCCAAGGTGTTCCCAGGACAACCAAGAGACATAGTCTGAGACATATGCCCCTTTTGCACTGTTCCTACTCAGCTCCAACTTTGCTCAGCCCTGCTCAGATCAGCTTGATTTGCACCATACTTCAGGATGGGTTCTGGAGGTGTGTCCAGAATCCAAAATTCTGTTAATGAAGTTTTAATGAAGACAAGAAAGTTAATTCTCAATAGTCCAGGTATCAAATCCGCTCATTCTCAATCAGTTCATCTGGACAGTTTCTTTTTAGCAGAAACGTTTCACCCTCACTCCAGAGGGCTTCCTCAGTCAGAGTAGTCCAAAGCACACTGAAGTTAACCCACCAAGTAAGCAACTTATGTGGACCAACCAGTTTGCTGTAGCCAAGATGGTTTCTGGGGGTGTGTCCCTCGTCGACTCCTCCCAGGCAGGCAGACATGTCCAAAGTGGTTCAAGACAAGAAAGTTAATTCTCAATAGTCCAGGTATCAAATCCGCTCATTCTCAATCAGTTCATCTGGACAGTTTCTTTTTAGCAGAAACGTTTCACCCTCACTCCAGAGGGCTTCCTCAGTCAGAGTAGTCCAAAGCACACTGAAGTTAACCCACCAAGTAAGCAACTTATGTGGACCAACCAGTTTGCTGTAGCCAAGATGGTTTCTGGGGGTGTGTCCCTCGTCGACTCCTCCCAGGCAGGCAGACATGTCCAAAGTGGTTCAAGACAAGAAAGTTAATTCTCAATAGTCCAGGTATCAAATCCGCTCATTCTCAATCAGTTCATCTGGACAGTTTCTTTTTAGCAGAAACGTTTCACCCTCACTCCAGAGGGCTTCCTCAGTCAGAGTAGTCCAAAGCACACTGAAGTTAACCCACCAAGTAAGCAACTTATGTGGACCAACCAGTTTGCTGTAGCCAAGATGGTTTCTGGGGGTGTGTCCCTCGTCGACTCCTCCCAGGCAGGCAGACATGTCCAAAGTGGTTCAAGACAAGAAAGTTAATTCTCAATAGTCCAGGTATCAAATCCGCTCATTCTCAATCAGTTCATCTGGACAGTTTCTTTTTAGCAGAAACGTTTCACCCTCACTCCAGAGGGCTTCCTCAGTCAGAGTAGTCCAAAGCACACTGAAGTTAACCCACCAAGTAAGCAACTTATGTGGACCAACCAGTTTGCTGTAGCCAAGATGGTTTCTGGGGGTGTGTCCCTCGTCGACTCCTCCCAGGCAGGCAGACATGTCCAAAGTGGTTCAAGACAAGAAAGTTAATTCTCAATAGTCCAGGTATCAAATCCGCTCATTCTCAATCAGTTCATCTGGACAGTTTCTTTTTAGCAGAAACGTTTCACCCTCACTCCAGAGGGCTTCCTCAGTCAGAGTAGTCCAAAGCACACTGAAGTTAACCCACCAAGTAAGCAACTTATGTGGACCAACCAGTTTGCTGTAGCCAAGATGGTTTCTGGGGGTGTGTCCCTCGTCGACTCCTCCCAGGCAGGCAGACATGTCCAAAGTGGTTCAAGACAAGAAAGTTAATTCTCAATAGTCCAGGTATCAAATCCGCTCATTCTCAATCAGTTCATCTGGACAGTTTCTTTTTAGCAGAAACGTTTCACCCTCACTCCAGAGGGCTTCCTCAGTCAGAGTAGTCCAAAGCACACTGAAGTTGCTTACTTGGTGGGTTAACTTCAGTGTGCTTTGGACTACTCTGACTGAGGAAGCCCTCTGGAGTGAGGGTGAAACGTTTCTGCTAAAAAGAAACTGTCCAGATGAACTGATTGAGAATGAGCGGATTTGATACCTGGACTATTGAGAATTAACTTTCTTGTCTTGAACCACTTTGGACATGTCTGCCTGCCTGGGAGGAGTCGACGAGGGACACACCCCCAGAAACCATCTTGGCTACAGCAAACTGGTTGGTCCACATAAGTTGCTTACTTGGTGGGTTAACTTCAGTGTGCTTTGGACTACTCTGACTGAGGAAGCCCTCTGGAGTGAGGGTGAAACGTTTCTGCTAAAAAGAAACTGTCCAGATGAACTGATTGAGAATGAGCGGATTTGATACCTGGACTATTGAGAATTAACTTTCTTGTCTTGAACCACTTTGGACATGTCTGCCTGCCTGGGAGGAGTCGACGAGGGACACGCCCCCAGAAACCATCTTGGCTACAGCAAACTGGTTGGTCCACATAAGTTGCTTACTTGGTGGGTTAACTTCAGTGTGCTTTGGACTACTCTGACTGAGGAAGCCCTCTGGAGTGAGGGTGAAACGTTTCTGCTAAAAAGAAACTGTCCAGATGAACTGATTGAGAATGAGCGGATTTGATACCTGGACTATTGAGAATTAACTTTCTTGTCTTGAACCACTTTGGACATGTCTGCCTGCCTGGGAGGAGTCGACGAGGGACACCCCCAGAAACCATCTTGGCTACAGCAAACTGGTTGGTCCACATAAGTTGCTTACTTGGTGGGTTAACTTCAGTGTGCTTTGGACTACTCTGACTGAGGAAGCCCTCTGGAGTGAGGGTGAAACGTTTCTGCTAAAAAGAAACTGTCCAGATGAACTGATTGAGAATGAGCGGAAGTTTTAATGAACTTTACTTCACTGAATGAGAGTTCTGCAATGAGTTCAACTCAAAGCAGACTGCTCCTCAGATAAATAATGTTAAATTATTATTTTTAAATATGAATGTTTCTGTAAACTTATTTTATATATGCATATTTGTGTTCATTGCCTTGAGACAACTTTTGTTGTGACTTGGAGCTATATAAACTGAATTAAATTTGATGAACCAGATCCTACTAAAATATTTATATTTAAAATAATATTATATTTAAATTTCTATATTTTTTCTTCATCATTTGATGTATTTGCACTCATTGTGCCTTTTATTGTTCAATTTAGATATGTGGTTTTGTTTCTTGTATACAGATTTTATTTTAGTGATTTAAAGTGTAAGCCCCTCCCTGGGCTGCCACCTTACCGTGGTGGAGGGGTATGAGTGTCCCAATGATCCTAGGAGCTATGCTGTCAGGGGCTTCATGCCCCTAGTAGGGTCACCCAAGGCAGACAGGTCCTAGGTGAGGGACCAGACGAAGCGCAGCCCACAAGACCCCTTATGATGAGAAAAATAAATGGAAACAATGTTCCCTCGCCCGGACGCGGGTCACCGGGGCCCCACTCTGGAGCCAGGCCCGGAGGAGGGGCACGTTGGCGAGCGCCTGGTGGCCGGGCTTTTACCCATGGAGCTCGGCCGGGCACAGCCCGAAGAGGAGACGTGGGTCCCCCTTCCCATGGGCTCACCACCTGTGAGAGGGGCCAAAGGGGTCGGGTGCATTGTGGAATGGGTGGTGGCCGAGGGCGGGGACCCTGGCGGTCTGATCCTCGGCTACAGAAGCTGGCCATTGGGACATGGAATGTCACCTCTCTGGTGGGGAAGGAGCCTGAGCTAGTGTGTGAGGTTGAGAGGTTCCGGCTAGAAATAGTCGGACTCACCTCAACGCATGGCTCTGGCTCTGGAACCAGTTTCCTTGAGAGGGGTTGGACACTCTTCCACTCTGGAGTTGCCCCTGGTGAGAGGCGCCGAGCAGGAGTGGGCATACTGGTTGCCCCCCATCTCGGTGCCTGTACGTTGGGGTTCACCCCGGTGAACGAGAGGGTAGCCTCCCTTCGCCTACGTGTGGGGGGACGGGCTCTGACTGTTGTTTGTGCCTATGCACCAAACGGCAGCGCAGATTACCCACCCTTTTTGGAGTCCTTGGAGGGGGTATTGGAGGGTGCGCCTCCTGGGGACTCCCTTGTTCTGCTGGGGGACTTCAACGCTCACGTGGGCAATGACAGTGAGACCTGGAGGGGTGTGGTTGGGAGGAACGGCCCCCCTGATCTGAACCCGAGCGGTGTTCTGTTGTTGGACTTCTGTGCTCGTCATGGATTGTCCATAACAAACACCATGTTCAGGCATAAGGGTGTCCATGTGTGCTCTTGGCACCAGGACACCTTAGGTCGCAGTTCGATGATCGACTTTGTTGTCGTCTCATCTGATCTGCGGCCGCATGTCCTGGACACTCGGGTGAAGAGAGGGGCGGAGCTGTCAACTGACCACTACCTGGTGGTGAGTTGGCTCCGATGGTGGGGGAGGATGCCGGTCAGACCTGGCAGACCCAAACGTATTGTGAGGGTCTGCTGGGAACGTCTGGCAGAGTCTCCCGTAAGACGGAGCTTTAACTC
>JBBPBX010067956.1:0-19271 GCA_038048925.1 Garcialebias charrua | reverse complement strand
TGATCACAATCTGACAGGCTTACCTTTGTGCTTGACGGATTTTTCATGCTGACGGACATCGTTCCTTCCCCCATGAGAGAGAGACACTAAAGTCGCAGTTACAAATCTTAAAAAACGCGTAATAAACTTTAGGAAAGTAAATTCGCTGTCCCATTTTTCAACATATTTACACAAAGTCTTAACTTTTTTGGCAGGGACGCGTCCTCTCTCGTTACTTCTCGTTACATCCATCTGTGTTTTTCCGGGTTTGTTCTCGACCGCGCCACCAGCACTAACATCGCGAGAACTGCCACCGAGGCGACTGCAGGTGGCAGTTCTCGCGATGTTAGTGACAGAGGCACCGGAATGTGTTTTTTTAATTTTTTTTTATAATATTATAATACGGGAGATTTCCGGGAAAATAATAATTCGGGATCACGATGGGAAAGAGGGGTACACTGGAAAAAATGCCCCTCTAAAAAAAAGAAAAAAAAAAGTAAAATAAGATTTTTTTGCTTGAAATAAGCAAAAAAATCTGCCAATGGAACAAGTGAAAATTCACTTGACAAGATTCTTAAAATAAGACATTTTGTTCAAGTCAAACAAGATATGGAACATCTGGAGAGCTGGTGCATAGAGAATAATCTTCACATGAATGTGAAGAAGACAAAGGAGATGATTGTGGACTTCAGAAGGAACAAACACACCCATGCCCCACTGAAAATAGGTGGGTCTGCAGTGGAAGTGGTCTCCAGCTACAAATACTTGGGTGTACACATGAATGATAACCTCAGCTGGAGCAACAACACCACCAGCCTGATCAAGAAAGGTCATCAGAGACTCTACTTCCTCAGACGGCTGAGACGAGCTGGTCTGAGCAGCCCAGTCCTCACCTCCTTCTACAGGTGTGCAGTGGAGAGCATCCTGTGCTCCAGCATCAACGTGTGGCATGGAGGCTGCACAGTTGAAGAGAGGAAAGCTCTGCAGAGAGTGGTGAAGGCTGCACAGAAGTCTGTTGGAGTCAGTCTCCCCACAATCACAGACATTTATACCTCCAGATGCAGGAAAAGAGCCACCTGCATCATGAAAGACCTCACTCATCCAGCACACTCACTCTTTGCCCCACTCCCCTCAGGACGGAGGTTGAGGAGCATCAAGTGTAGAACCACTAGACTGAGGAACAGCTTCTACCCTGAGGCTGTTAGACTCATGAATAAATAAAAATAAAATAAAAAATAAACACTGCAAAATATCACATCATGCTGATGCTGATCTGTTTTCTTGTTGCTGTGTTCATCTGTGACCATCTGCTCATACAAACTCATGTTCGTGCTGCTGTTTATTCCCACTATATTAGGCTTAGTGTATTACTAGTTGATGTTTTTCTTAGTTAGTTCTAGATGTTATTACTGTTTTTCTCTTTCATTTGTTGTTGGATGTAACTGGGACCTCGTGTACATAATCTCGTTTTCATCACATGTACCACATGCGGTGCAAATGACAATAAAGACTCTCTGACTCTCTGACTATCTCTGATATGCGGAATCTTGAAACTAGCTACAAAAATCTAGTTTTGAGCAATATTTTACTACAATTGTGAGCTTTTCTTGTCTTATAATAAGATTCTGATGCTCAAAAGTAGTACACTGGAGAAAAGTCTACTCTGAAAACAAGTTTAAAACAACTTAAAATTAGATTTTTTTGACTGAAATAAGCAAAAAGATCTTCCAACAAGTGAAAATTGTCTTGACACGATTTCTAAAAATAAGACATTTTATCTTTTTACAAGATAAACAATCTTAAACCTAGCTGCAAAAAATCTCATTCTTAGCAATATTTTACTACAATTGAGCGTGTGATGCTTAAAATTAGTATACATCCCTAAAACTTTTACTCATTTTTAGTTCTACAGATGTTTCAAATGTTTCTCCAACCCGTTATCAAATTTAACCAACAAACGTAATAATACATGTCTTGTCAAAACCTTCAAACATTTTCTGTAATGACAAAAAATGAAAGGTATTCTTTAACTTCAACACATTTATTTTATCACAATGGTTTCAGCAGCAATGCAACAACTACTACTCCCAATTACAACTTAACACTTGATTATATTTTTTTTAAATAATATAAAACACCTTCAACAAAATAAAAACAATTTTTGCTATGAAAAATGGAGAGTATACTACTGGGCACCATGAAAAACGAGGGAGCCACTACAACTTCAAATGTTTAAACATAAAATGTCTTTGGGAAATGTTGTGATAGGCACATCTCCTACCGTGAGCAGGCAGTTGGACGAACACACAATCAGAATTGGACAGGAGAGGGAGAGTTTTCCTGGGGGCTTTGAGGTCCTGTTTTTCCTGAAACACAAAGACATATTTCTGTTGGCATGATGAATCATATTTTAAGATTGTGGAATATAAGCCAGATAAATAAATAAAATAGAGAACCTGTAAAACTATCATGTTAAATATGACGCGGTTGAAAATTTGGGTGCACTAACTGTGCTGGTGAACCAAAAAAAAGTTTAGAAACACCAGTGCAATCAGTGCAAGAAGTTAGTGTAGAACCATGGGAAAAAATGTATCAATTAAAAAAATGATTTTGAGTAAGATATTTCCAGCAACCTGCAAAGATTTTGTTTCTTTCCACCTTGAAAACTTTAATATCCAAATACTATGTTAGGTTTATTCTTTAAAAAATAATAACACCAATTTCTCATTAACATTCAAATAATAATGCATTATTGTAATTAAAAAGATAAATTAATCTACATTTCTGGAAATGTTTGAATTATCAGAATAATCCAGGTTATCAATATTATACTTTTGATAACAATTTACCTTTGTCCACGAGAGGAAGACCTCGACCTCCAACGCCGCCTCTGAGAAAGGGACTGTCTTGGCCAGGTCTGACTGATCTGTTTAAAGCATGCAACAGCAAAATTGGTACACATCGCGTCGTGAGTTAGATGAATTGTTACATCTCTAATTTTGATCATATTTAAATTAAATACCTTTGATCATTAGAAAGAGACTCAGAGGGACTCCTGCTACCATTGCATCCCAAGATTTGAGATTGAGTGCTTGAAGGGATGTCCATCGGGGTTCTTTCTGCATTTTAGAGGGTTTAAACATAAGTGTTAATATGTCAAAAATGTAAATTACTTTACACAAGGTTTCCAAGTACCCCAAGATGATAGTTGTGCAATATTTACCTGACTGTGCATTCATCCTTTTAGGAGGAGTTGGAAGAGCAAAGTCATCTATAATAAAACAGTCAACAGTAAAAAATAAATTAAAATAAAAGTGATTTTACATCTATAGTAAGTAATTAGCCTGTTACTGATATGGTGGTGATTGAAATACTACATAGATTTGTTCTTAAAAAAAGAAATAAAAGTTACATGGATTAGCTTATTATGTGCAGGATGTGGCTTATTTTTATTGTGAAATATGTAACAAAAAGTGTAAGTGACTTAGCTGTGCGTTTGCAGTAAGAACAATTGCATACCTCCAATGATTCTAGAATTGTCAGCCCACCTTGTGTGACATGACCCACCACCAAGGTATAACTATCCTCTTTTGATGTGGTATACCCCCAAATTAATCAGTGGTGAAATTTTTTTTAACATACCCTCACAAGGAAAAACATTTCTAGACTTCTTGGTAGCTTTTTGACCTAAAATAAATAAAAAAATATACATGCTGTAAGACAGTAGTCATATTTTGAACAAACTATACCTGTGAAGGAAATTTTGTGACCGATTGTCAGATGCAGTTTTGTATTTCATACTTTTTGATCATTGCAGCCATAACGTTAAAACAGAGAATTGGTGTGTCTTATCATACGAGGCCTTTCCGTGTGCATAACAAAGTTGGTTACGTTCTAATGTCTGATGCAAACGGTACCACCTTCAGGTTGATTCATCATTATTGCAGAAGAGGTTTTCTGGGAGTTCTTGAGTTTGCAGCTCTGAGAGAGCCTGGGACAGCTTAGGCTCGGTTTTGTCTTGCTTTTCCGATAAGGCCAAGGTTTTTTACTCTGAGGCCTGATGCTGCCTGGCTTTGGCTCACTGTTTGGCTTTGCAGTTCCACAAATTAATGCAACAATAAACGGCTCTAACTTTTTCACACTGCAGAGAATGGGCAAAATTTGTACATTTGATGATTTAAATAATGGTACACCATCTACATTGAAATTTAGCTGTATCTCATTTTCTGTTGAAAAAAAATTGGGATACTGTGAGCACATTTTCAGAAGTCCTGTCTCCACACCAAAGTTTTGATACTTTGCATTTCACTTTCTATTTCTCTCCTACATTTTTTTTCTTTTTTCTGTTGTTTGTTGTTTAAGGAAATTCTACCATTGCTGTTCATCATTCTTTAGTTTGTAGCAGGTCGCTTTTGTAAATGAGCCCTCGAGGCTCAATGAGATTTACCTGACTAAATAAAGGTTGAATGAATGAAAAAGTAGAGGAACTGGCCACCACATAGATCTGTGACGTCTATTTCACTGGGATTTCCTAACAGGGTTCTGGCATCTTTTGGTAGCCGGTGTCCATGGATGGCTGGGTTAGGTTTGGAGACAACTCACCACTGAAGGCGACTTGGATCGTGTTTTTCCAAATCTGTGGAAAAGAGCAAGGAGAGGAATGTGAAATCTCAACCTTATTTTAAAAGTTTGTGGATGGAAAGTATGTCAATATACCACATTCACCAACAGAGACATTGAACATTCTTGTTTAGACAAATACCCATGAAGCAGGTGTGTTTGGGGCCTCTGCACATTCTCCATCAGCAGTAGATTAATACCCCTCTGCTTAGTTCATGTAACATTAACATTTATCTTTGTGTGACCACAGCCAATGCTGACAGATATAAGAGGGGGAAATGTTTTTTTTAAGCACATGATTAAAAAAAGTCATTAATGATGGGCAGTACATGTATAGGGGATAATTAAGTTTTATCGTTTAATGTTAAACATATTTCTGAGACATTTTAGGCTTAGTGGCTGAAGAGTTATGACACTGTTTTATACACCGTTTACTGATTTTATATGCTCAGGAAATGTTACTGTTTGATTAAACTATTCTCTCTGGACTTTAGACAAACACGAATTACATGGTTTACTAGTTTAGTTAGCTTAGGAGCCCATTTTTCATATAATCATAACTTAATCAAGTAGTTTCTCTTCATCCAGTGCAGGTAACATAGTTACTGCCGCTGGTCCACAGACAACAATACATTGTGCTCGATAACCAGAACACATCACACATAATATATATACTACTATGATAGACTACATTATTACTTAAAGGCTAATACACTTAGAGTTCACATCTAGAAAACAGTTTTACTGATTTAAGACTCTGCTCGCACATCCATCTACAGAGATAACGCACACCAGAACACCATATCTTAGTCAGAAGAGAGGCCACTGTATGCATATAAATGTATTTTATGTCTGTACGCTGATTAATCATTATGCCTGTCATAATAAATTCTTTTTTATACAAATACTCTCTCCTTTTGAGCACCTCTCTAAGAGTTTAGGACTCTTCATGGCCTAACAGAGCAGACAAAAACATTAAACTCCAGCTCTTTTTTTTCCAACCACCTAGCGCGGGTTAGCTAGCTAGCTAGCCCGCGCTAACACTGCTAGCCCCCTACATGCGTTCGCTCCGGTCCGACCTCCGCAGCAAATACGCACTCATTTTAATCAATGAGACTGTTACTGGCTCCGCACGGCGACTGTGTAGCTAGCTCGGACGGTAGCTTGCAGTCCGAGCTAGCTATCTCGAAAAAATCGGCTCGAAATGTACAGCTCGAAAATATCGGCACAGCTAGTAAGCCGTTGGTAAATTCTGCTGTTGACTGTACGCCCCAAAATAATCGTTCAAAGTTTGTCACGGGTTTATTAACTAATGTGATTTACAAAACTTTACTTACTGTTGTTGCTGAGCCCGCGCAAAGACGATTACGAATTACTTCACGCATGCGCACACCGTTCTTCTTCTTCTTCTTCTTCTTCATGGGGTTTAATGGCGGTTGGCAAAACACTTTAGGTGTGCATTACCGCCACCACTGGTATGGAGTGTGGTTCTTCATGGGATAATTCTATGTGTACGCCTGATTAAACTATATGTATTTCAAATTCTATTAAACAACTTTGTTTTCTTAAAATATCTAATTATAATTTGGATATGTTTACTCTCTAAGTTATGTTGTAGTGCAGCTATTATGTTAAACTTTTCTTTTATCTCTTCAAATTCTCTCTTCATATATTCACGGTCTTGATCATAGTTTTGACATTCCTGTAGAACATGTTGCAATGTTTCATCTTGTCCACAGTGCTCACATTTGCCTGTATTGTGTTTCTTTATTTGAAATAATGAATAATTAAGTCCTGTGTGTTCAAAGTCAAGTCAAAGTCAAAGTCAAAGTCAACTTTATTGTCAGATCTGCAATATGTACTGTACAGGACATACACAGGACCGAAATTGCGTTTCTCTCAGTCCTTGTTCAAATCTTAGTCTTGTTATTAATCTTTCCTCCTTTCTGCTCCTTCTTCCAGTTCGTGTTTCACCTACTGTCATTTTGATCCCATAAAACCATCTTCCTTTACTTTCTTCATCCCATCTTTTCTGCCATTCTTTCTTCAGTCTTTGTTTAATGATACTTTTTGCCTCTGATTTACTTGTTTTTACTGTGAAGTTGATCTGAGTTTGAGTTGCCTTCTTTGCCATCTTATCTGCTGTCTCATTTCCTTTTATCCCAATGTGTGCTGGTACCCATAAAAATGTTATTGTTAATCCCATTCTTTGTGTACTAAATAACTAATAACTAAGGAGTGCCAGTGCCAAGGAGTGCGAAGGAGTGCCAAGGTGTGGGAAGGTGTGGGAAGATGTGGGAAGGAGTGCGAAGGAGTGCAAAGGTGTGGGAAGGTGTGGGAAGGAGTGCGAAGGATCCCTTTTTTACTATATTTTTTCCCCTTGTCCCAAACGTAGAAAAATATGTTTATAGTAAATGGAGCTTATTTATGTAGCGTTTTCCAGCCCCCTATGAGGGGCCCCAAAGCTCTTTACAATACCAACCATCCACCCATTCATACACACATTCATACACCGGTAGCGGCAGACCCATGCAAGGCGCCATCCAGTCCTACCGGGAGCAACTCGGGGTTAAGTGTCTTGCCCGGGGACACAACGACACATGGGGAACCAGGATTCGAACCTCCAACCTTCCGATTGGGGACGACTGCCATTACCACTACGCCACGGCCGCCCCACGGCCGCTTAATCTGTCCTAACCACATTTATTTTATTAAACTCAATTATATGTTAAATTATATGTTAAAATAAATATGTGAAATGAACCTGCATTATTTGTCTATTTAATATAAACTGCACAGTAGGTATGTTTATGTAGTATTCAGCCTTGGAAAAAAATACAATGTAGAAAATGTTAATGAACTATTGGTTTAAAGAAATTGTATTAGGACAATGGAGTCTGTTCAAAGTTAAACAGAACCTGTATAAAAAATAGAATGATTAATACTTTGAGTGGGCATGCTGATCAAAGAAACAGATTTGTCTAAATTCAAGTTAGTTTGTTATCTTGAAACAAGATTTTTCACATTTTACAAACCTCACGACAACTGCAAATGTTAATGAAATGTCAAAAAAGCTTGTTTCAAATAAGAAATGACTCAAAACAAGATATTTTCAAGACTTTTTGCCTTATCAAGATTTTCAAGATGCATTGTCTCAAAACAAGTTGTTATGTCTTACTTAGAAATATGTTTTTGACTTATATTAAGTGTGATAAGAGGTTTTGACTTGAAATTAGAAAATTTGACTTGGTAAGATTTTACGTTTTTGCAGTTTCAACCTCTGCTCGACTGCCTGGCTGACATCAGGGACTGGATGGCTTTAAATATCTTAAGCTTCAATGATAAGAAGTCTGAAGCCATATTGTTCCTTCCCAATGACACAACCTCAAACCACTGCATTGACCTGTCTGCTCTACCCCTGTCCGAAAAACAAAAAGTCACAAATCTGGGAGTGATAATGGATCCTTCCATGAAACTCAACAGTCATGTAAACATGATCGTCAAATCCTGTTTTTTCCAGCTGAGGCGTCTGTCTAAGCTGAAGCCCATATTATCCAAAAACAACCTGGAGACAGTGATTCACGCATTCATTACATCTAGGCTTGATTACTGCAATTCACTTCTGTTTGGCGTCAGTCAAGCCACCATTGCACGATTACAACTGGTTCAGAACGCAGCTGCCCGATTTTTAACCAGCACACGCAAAAGAGAGCACATTACACCAGTCTTGGCCTCCCTTCACTGGCTACCGGTTCATCTTCGAATCCAATTCAAAATTCTCATGTATGTCTACAAATCGCTGAACAGTCTCGCCCCCGCCTATCTCTCGGATCTGATACACCCATATGTCCCTCCACGTGCTTTGAGGTCAGAGGATCAGGTACTCTTAATAGTTCCAGAAACTCGCCTTAAGCGCAGGGGTGACAGGGCGTTCTCTGTAGCAGGCCCAAGACTCTGGAACGAGTTACCGCTGCTCATCAAACAGGCCCCCTCCCTCTCGGTTTTCAAATCCCGGTTAAAAACTCACTACTACTCCATTGCTTTCAATGCCAGCTGATTTGTATTGGATCGTTTGATTTATGATCTGCAATGTTTTTATGTTTTTCGTGTTGTACTTCATTGTCTGTGTTGCCTGTTGCGTGTTTGTTTGTCCAGCACTTTGGTGTGGACTTGTTCCTGTTTAAAGTGCTTTATAAATAAAATGGTATGGTATGGTATGGTATAGATCTTGTGATGATTAAAAACTTCTTTCTATAAATTATTACAAATATGTTGTCTATTTTCTCTCTCTGTCAGTGTCTCCACATCAAAGCAGCACTGTGACATTGATCACTTCTGTTGAACAAGTTTCATCCCCGTCACCATCAACACATCAACCTGGTAAACTCAGAAGTTTTCTATCTCTAGCTTTATTGTGAAATACTTACACATTTTATTCAGACAAAAAAATCTCTGGTGTAAATTTGTCAAATTTGAATATAATGATTTTCTTTAAGGAGGTGATATTGCTTCAACGTTTAATCCATTTTAATTCACTACAGTTTATTTATATAGCACCAATTAATAAAAAGGCCATTTCAAAGCAACAGAAAAATGTGAATGTAAACAGAGTAAACAGGGTTAATAACTGCAGAGTAATTATTGTAATAACAAATGGGCAGAGCAGAGATTAAAGTCAGCAGGTTTTATCATATTTCACAGATAAATATAGCTGATTAACATCACATTTTGAACATGTGTTTCTGTGAAGTGCGCTGTTTGTGTGTGTGTCTATGACTTCTTTATTTTCTTCTTCTCAGACATTAAATTATTTTACATTCTGCCAGCCGTCCTGGTTTCACTGTTAATCCTGGTATTTGTCCTTTTGATGGTTTTCAAAAACAAGTTCAAGAACATGCAAGGTACATTTTACACACACACACACACACACACACACACACACACATACACACACACACACACACACACACACACACACACACACACACACACACACACATGCATTGTGCACTTGTGTGTGTGCACACACGCACACACCAATACAAAAAGAGAAATACTTGTTTCTTTTTGAAGCAGGTGGAGTCAGTGTGAATGTATCCAACTCTGCTGGTTCTGATGAGGACATGAAGATTAATGATGTAAGACTAACAAGACTGCAATTTTAAACATGTATTTAACCAACAAAATGTTTGTTGATTAAGTGCTTAATTTGTTTTCATCATTGTTGCTTTTTTTGTTTTGTTTTTTAGATATATGGATTATAAGAAGACTTGGAATACACAAGTTCTTCCAGTCCAGTAAATATACTGAACCATGAGTCTGGAACTTATCAAGAGAAGAAACAGTCAACAATCAGTTTGACACAGTATTTACATGCTCTCATTAATAACTAACTAGTATTAGTAATCTAGTTTTTCTTGAAGTAAAAGACTATTAGCTGAGTGTTAACCCTAACACAGTCGTTATTGAAGCAGTAACTGTATTATCTAAAAGATGATGACGATGGACGCTCATCTTCATGCAGGTTAACAAGTACTTCATGACCACATGTGTTATGAATGAATGTATAATGTGTTTAACCAAACTTTTTCACAGAGAAAGTCATTTGACACTTTGTAATGAAAATAGGCTACATAAACTTTGCATTGTAAAAAGAAAAATGCTATTGTTCACTATAAAATCTCCTAATGTTTTTGAAAAATGGATTGAGGTCTTTGTGATTTTAAAATATTTTAATATCATTTTAATCTCAAGTTTCTACATTGTTAAAGTTAGACAAACAAACAGTGCAAACTGCATTCTCATTTCTTTAAAAGTAGCAGCATTACAGCACGCACCGCTGCACCACTGCCTGTAATTTGATGGAAATTTGCTAAAATTGTGTTTTTAATGGAATTATCAACTTATGTTAAAAAATAGAATGAATCTGCATTTTAAATAATGCTAACCAAGCCAAAATATAGATATCAGTCATTTTTCTCTTATACTTGTGATCTTGAGCATTTGAATATGTAAAATGACTGCATTTTGTTGAACTTCTTTTTAGAAAACAAAGATCAGTTGTCCAACAAGTTCAGTCAGGTCATCTGGACGGTTCATTGTTTTGTTGAGATGTTTCATCCTTCATCCAAAGGACTTCATCAGTCGGGGGAGCAGAGCCAGAGTGGGACTCATCTTCAGTCCTGGAGTTTCATGCCTAAGACTGGCCCACTTTAGATCACGGCCTATTATTATTAAAAATCATGTAATTATAACCTTACATCACAGAGAAAATCTAGAATATTTCCTTTAGTTTGGGGGTTCTTAGCCCCCAGTTCTGATAATGGCTCTTGGCTTGAACAATGCGGTGGTCAGTGGCATCAGAAGATTTTTAATGTAGGGGGACACACGTGTGATGGTGTGGGTGGGGTGGGGGTCCTTCCCCAGAAAATTTTGAATGAAGTAGATGCAATTTGTTTTCCTTCGTGATGAGAAGCTACGTCTGGATATGGCTCCGTGATTTATTTAAATTACTAAAGAAAAAAGACCTCGTGAGTCATATGCTTCGTTCTGTGATTTAGTTCCAAGCTGCTGCTGCCAGAGGCTTGTAACGCTGCAGCTTCTTGTCTGTGGAGAGAGCAGGAGCTTCACGTCAGACCTCCACCAGCCACATGTTTGTTCTCTAACAGGGTATAACACCCACATGCATGAAACTTTGCAGAAGTACAGAAAAGGATGATCAAAAGTGGACTTCCAGATGTTTGAACTTGTGACAGGCCGACCTCGGAGCCGCTTCGATCGGAGAAGCCCTGAAGTGCCGCCGCAGTCGGACCCGAGAGCTACTGCCTCCTGGACTGCTGCCGTTGGATTTGTGGGTTGCTGCTACTGGGCCCTGGTCTGCCACTTTTGGACCTGTAAGCTGCTGGGGCTGAAGAACCCAGGCTGCCACCATTGAACCTGAGGGCTGCCGAAGCTGTGAGATCCAGTCTGCTGCCGTCGGATGTGGGTGCTGTTGCTAAGACCTGGTCTGCCACTGTTGATCCTGCGGGCTGCTGAGACCGTGAGATCCGGTCTGTTAATGTTGGATCTGGGAGCTATTGCAGCTGGGCCACGGCTACCATCATTAGGCCTGTGAGCCTCGTGTCCAGGCCTCGGGCTTCGGACAACAAATCGGACACCTGCTACCGCCAGGCCAGAAGCACCGTGAGTATTGTCGAATAAATGTGGGCAAAAGAAACAACAGTCGGTAGGAAATAATTCAGAAAATATGGAGGAAATTTAAAAAATCATTAAACTTTATGAGTGCTAAACTGACAAGAGTAGTATCTCAACAACAACTCCTGATAGGTCTGACTTAAGAAGTGAAACAACTGAAAGCTCTGATAAGTAACAGACAAGAAAATAGCTGAACTGGAACAAAAGGTAGATGATTTGGAACAATACACAAGATGAGAACTTGGATTCTTCCTCCTCCATCCTGCCCGGGTTATTTGCTTGGAAGGAACACACACTTACATCAGAATTAACAACATCTTTATTTTTACAGACTTCAGAATGCGTGAACAAGAGAGAACTGTATATATTTTACCTCACATCCAGGAGCCCCCCCCTGTACAATTCTGCCGTCTGTCAGGTCTGTTTCCACCCTTATGGACTATGTTTTCTTCCACCCCCATGACACTTCCTGTTTTCAATTTCTATCCAATTGAACACCTTACAGTTTCTCTGAAGTCCCTCCCATTTCTCATTCTATCCGATCACTCAGACACACTTCATTGGCTGTCATCTCTTTCAACTTCAGACATGACACAGTCTTGTTTTTCCATTAGACAGATTCAAGCACCACACACATAATCACACAATGACTGTGAGACTCTGAGTATTCCCTTGGTTACTTAGTGCATTATCAAGTTGTAGATTGCTCCACTAAGAGCCAGGGACACTCTGACCTATTAAGCTGCTCTTTGACTCATTATTAATTATTTCATAATCCCCACACACACTCAAATGATGTGAACTATAATTTAACTTTATAGATTATCTTAGTTAACTGAACAAGAACCTTTGAGGTTGATGTTTTGTTTTTCATTAAAGGCCTTATTAGAAATAAGGAACTATTTTCCTACTGACAGCAGAAAGTGTCATGGATGATTTTAAAGTTGGCAGTCACTAAAAATATATTATTTATCAGCTTATGGCCTAGTTTACACATCTAACAGATATTCTAGCCATCTTGTTCTATTTTCCATAATTTATAATTAAACATTATATCCACCAACTCATATAATGTTATTTTTCCACGCTGTGCTGTGGTTTGGTAGTTGAAGGGACACTGCTGATTGTCCCTTCAACTACCAAACCACAAACGCTTCAGCCTGAATCAACCTGCTCCTCTCACCACTGTTACTCGCCTCTGATTGGATCTTCATCTCCTTCCTTGAAAACCCAGGACCTCACCTCCTTCTCCTCCTTAGCTTCTTCTACAAGTATAACAGTAAGAAATCTTCTACTGTTTGAAAACCACTGCTGTAATATATCTGAGTGAATCAAGATGCTCACCTTGTCCTCTTTTCTCTTCCAGCGCCGAAGCTGCTGCTGCACCTGTAAATAAAGAGCACTTACTTTCTGTACGTCAGACTCCGTCATCCTTCCCAGTCTGCTAACTTGAGGTCGACATTACTGTAAACATGATAGACTGTCCAAGCGAACCAGACCCTCTAAGCAAGGATGAGGCGGGACAAAACAAACATGACCACCATGATCTCACTTTACAGCAGATCCTGGCCCTGCAGCACGCTACCTAAACCAACCATTGGGAGTTGGGCAGCATGGTTTTCTCTGGTTCCTGTCTGTCCAGTGATCTGTCTGAACCTGTATCCTGATGTCCTGTTCTGTACCTGCTCGTCTGATGTTTAGTTTTACTTAGTTGATGCTCGCCCTGTGCTTGAGTAAGTTTTTGCTGCCTCGTCAGCTTTTAGTTTTGTTGTTTAAACAAGTTATTGGGGGCTGCCATTGCATGTAAATGCATGGAAGCCACCTATTGTTATTGTGCTCGAACGTGTGTCTACATTGTCGTCAAACGTTAATGCGGCCCGAACCACAATGTCTACCCCCACAAAAGTTATATCAAAACGACTGGCTCGGCCCCCTGATGTGTGCTATTACTTTTATTGGCATTTCGACTTACCATGGCAACGTAATTTGCGAACAAAGACGTAATGAATCTCCAAATCCAGGAACTAGTTGGTTACTGCCCACTTATTATTCTACACCAGAAAAAGTTATCTTTTTCAACTTTAATACGGACCGAACCACAAAGTGAACCCCCACAAAAGTTATATCAAAACGACCGGCCCGACTCAGAGATGTGTGCTATTACTTTTCTAAGCAATCGGAGTTACCATGGCGATGTATTTTGCTAACAAAGTTGCCTGCTGCGAGGCTTTTAACAGGAACAAATAGAAGGTCTCACATCACACCGGTTTTATATGATCTACATTGGCTCCCTGTTGAATTTAGAATTCATTTTAAAATCTTGGTATTAACTTTTAGAGCGTTAAATGGACAGGCCCCCCAGTACATCACAGAAATGCTGATCCCCTATTCTCCAGCCCGCACCCTTCGATCTTCAGCATTGAACCTTCTAAAGGTCCCTAAGACCCGGTTTAAAACTCGGGGTGACCTTTCCTTTCAGGCCGTAGCCCCCCGGCTGTGGAATGCCCTGCCCCTGTCTCTTCGTGTGACCGTCTCTATTGATTCCTTTAAAACGCAGCTTAAGACACTTTTATTCAGACAAGCTTTTAGATAAATGTTTTTATTTTAGTGTTTTTATCAATTGTTCTTGTTTTTATCAGCTGTTCTTATTGTTTTGATTAATCAGATGTTACTACAGTAATTCTTCTGTTTATTTTAATCTTTTATTTATATGTTGTACAGCACTTTGTGATTTTATCTGCGAAAAGTGCTATATAAATAAACTTTACTTACTTACTTACTTACCATATTTCCCCATTGAAAATGAATGGGAGAACACTCCTCACACAAACTGCTGCTGTCAAGTCACATGATTTAGAATCTGATGAAAACATACTCACTGTTGGTTCTGTTTGAAACTCATAGAAAGTATTTATCAAATGTATCTCTAGAACTGAATAACATTTGGAGCCATTTTGATTCAAGATGTCTGGCAACAGCCTGGCAGCCCCCGTCAAAGTTTCTCCGGAACTTTCTTTTTTATTTAACCTCCTGCTTCGCTCGCCTGCCTGCAAAGGGGTCTAAAACCTGAGGATAGTGACATCAACTGAGAATTTACAGCTTTGAGCTTATTTCCTCAAAATTATTTTTGACAGTACGGGTAGTTTTAAAATATAACTTCTGCTTTAGCTTGAATGTTGTTTAAAAAAAACAGATGTGTGGAGCCTTCATTCTCTGAGTCTGCTGATTTATTGGATTTTGCCTTTGACTTATTGTTTGAATGCCTTGTAATTAGATGCATTAACAAAATAGATTTATTTATATGCAACAAAATAAAAGATGGAGTTTAGCCATTTTGTTGAAACCTTATAAAATATAATTGTGAAAAATGTCGTCATGTCTCATTTAATCTGACATGATCTGTTGGTGCTTGGAGTTTGTGTTGTGGACGATGCATTTAGTGCTCAGAGCATAAGGTGGAGGTAAGTATCCGCCACTACCACACTTGGCTCAAGATGAGTAAAATTGATAGATACTGTATAGTTTCTAATTTTTAGTTGGCTAAGATTGCATGTGATGTCTATCTTGTATCAGGTTAACAGCCAAAGTTATTTATCACATGTATGAGTACATACTACTTAAAAGTTTAATTAAAATTTGTTTAGTGAATGAAAAGATGTTTTGCTGATAGTAAAGACAAACTTGCCACAAATATTTGTTGGTTTCATGTTTTATACTGCAGCTTCTACCTTTTAGTATAAAAGTACGTTATTACAAAGTTTCAGTCCTGCAGGCAGTTCAAAAAAGTGTTTTAGTCCATTTGTAGTTTGTCGTTTCATTTTCTCTTTCACATGAAAAGACTGAACTTATTCTCCTTTATTTAAATAGTCAGGTATAAAAAGCTTACCTTCTCTGATCTTTTGAAAGTCCAACATCGGAATAATGACCACTCCTGAGGACTGAGCTCTGAAGTATTTTATTGATGGTAGTACACTGGTTTACCACCAAGAGGCATCAAATACTGCGTAGTACCATTTGAATGGGGCAGTGATGACTTGTCACACTGGTTCTGTTGACAACTGAAGTGTGAAAGTCACAGTTTTAAACTGCTGCTTCCTCTAAACGTCTCACAGAGCTGTTAGAAGTCATGTCTGCTTCACGCTGCAGGAAGGTCAAGATGACGAGTTTTCAGAACCTGCTGCTCGTTCTGTGCTGTAAGTTTCATCTTATTTACTGATATTAAGTAAATATAACTTGTCTTTTGCTGATTACTTTCATGTCTGATGACAAGCTTTAATATCAAATGTGATTTTTAGTTATACGATTTAAAATAAAACTAAATCTTTTAAACATTTCAGGAAATAATTCAGTCTCTGAGACTTGCATGTGAACATCTTGATTTACTTGTAAAATTATTTTAAAATATAAAACCAATGATAAATAAATGAACTACTTCTGTGTGAACGTATGTGCTCAGGAAGTGTATGTATTTAAAAAATTACATGTAAAGACTAAAATTTAATGTTTATCTTTTGTCTCTTTTCCAACAGCTCTGAGTTGTTCCACATGTGCTGCAGATGTGATCCAGGTGTTTGTATATGAGGGACAAGGTGTAAATATTTCCTGCCCATATGATCAAGGTTATGAAGGTCATGAAAAATATTTTTGTAAGGGCAGTGATTGGCTTACCTGTGATGATCTTATTAAAGTTTCACAAAATAATACGAATAAATACTTCATCCGTGATGACAAAAAGTTAAGGATGTTGACTGTGAGTATTTCTGATATTCGTCTTGATGATGATGGAACGTACTGGTGTGGAGTGGATAAAACGTTACAACTAGATATCTACACTAAAGTAAAGCTGGCAGTAATAAAAGGTAAGTAAAAAATCCACAATTCAAAAACCACATTAATACAAACTAATTCAATAAAACAAGGATGATGTTAATTTGGTTCAATCATTGTCAAATCATAACAAAAGTTTAAACTGAAAACGGTGCCCTTTGTTTTAATTATTTTTTCTGTGTTAAATTGTTTAAATTACACATAAAGTGAGTTAAATGGTGAAAAAGTCTGGATCAGCTTTTAATCTGATATTAATTCAAAATGTACCTAGAAGTCAAAGCAGCCACATATTAAGCACACACATTTCATAAAACGGATCAAATTAAAGAAATTTCTCTTAAAATATTATTTTTTAAGAACATTTTGTCTTCAAGGATGAGTCTGTTCAGTGTTTTTATTTCAGACAGCTGTTGTGACAAAGTGACTAAATTTCAAGGTGAAGAGGAAGGTTCAGTGTCCATCATCTGTCCGTATGAGTCCAAGTACCAGAACAAGCTGAAGTACATGTGCAGAGGACACCAGCCCTCCACATGTCTGCAGCAGGCGCTGATCACCTCTAACACCAGACACAACGGACGATTCACACTCAACGATGACAAGAAGTCAAAAACATTCACAGTGACCATTTTAAATCTGACCCTGAAGGATTCTGGGTCGTATCTCTGTGGTGTCCAAAGAAATACAGGACTGGAGGTTTTCTCTGCTGCTGAACTGGAGGTCAAAGGTCAGAGGTCATTTGGCCTCATTCTATTGATTTGTATGAGCAAATTCAATTTTTTTTAATTTTTTTTAAAGTGATACAAAAACTATGTTGATCAAACATTTTGTGTTTTACAGAGTTGTGCAAAGTGAAGTTCTACAACATCAGTGTCATTGTGGGACAACCAGTAACTTTCCAGTGTTCTTCACCACAACACAGAGACACAAAGCAGTTCCTCTGTAAAGGAGACCAACCCAACAACTGCACAGACATGATGACAAACCAAACTAAGTTCTCTCTGCGTGATGTTTCCTCCGACTGTTTCTCTGTGACCATCACAGAACTGGAAGCAGGTGATGCAGGAACTTACTACTGTGGTCCAGACTCACAGCTGAGGGTTGAAGACTACACAAAGATTCAGCTGTTTGTAGGTATAAGATCAAGACAAGCAAAATAAGATGCAAAGAAAAGATAACGTCAAAAACGGAGCAATTTAAATCATAATTTAATCTAAAGGTGTACCGGTACATGTAAATAAAAACACTGTTCAGTTTTTTTGTAACTTTTCAAGGAGCTGATAAATGTCATAAAAAATGTTATATTACTGAAAATGACATTTCCTCTGATCTAATTTCTAAATGCTTTTCCTCATTATCATATAAGAAACTATTGATATACTGTACTTGTGAAAGTATTTTATATTTAATAATTTGTTTCTAGTCTCTTTAGAACAAACCAGCACTGTGAGCCTGATCACCACTGAAGATGTTACATCACTGTCACCACATCAGAATGGTAAACCCATTACACTTCCCTGTTTATTACTCAACTTCTAAATCTCTTCTTGTTTACCAACACCTTAGTTTCAGGTGTAAATCAATTAATTATTACATAAAACACTGATGGTCCAGTTTGTAATCATGACATCAGACCTGTGGCCCTTTGTCTTGGACACTCAGGTAAAGAGAGGAGCAGAGCTGTCAACTAACTGATCAACACCTGGTGGTGAATTGAGTCCTGTAGCAAACGCATATTGAAGGTGAACTGGGAACATTTGGTAAAGGCCCCTGTCTGTGTGATCTTCAACTCTCAGCTTTGAAAGAGTTGTCTACATGTCACTGGGAAGGTTGGGGCCTTGGATTCTGAATGGGACATGTTCAGTGCTTTAACCATAGTTGCAGCTTGAGCTATGGCATAAAAGTCATTCATGCTTTTTGCTGTGACAATTGAAAGACTAGCTGGTGGACACCAGAGGGGATTCATCCTTAAGGAGACCATCAGAGCTTGGATGTCCCAGAGAACTCCTGAAGCTGCTGGTAGGTGCAGGATGACCAGAAGAACTGTGGCTTCTGCAGATGCAGAAAAACTTGGGCGTCGGGAGGAATTCAAAGAGGCCATGGAGGCCATATTTGGTTGGCCTTGAGGAAGTTCTGACAAACCATTCTTCACCTCAGAAAAGGGAAGCGAGCCCTGTCCCAGGCCATACTCAGTTGGGGCCAACTGCTTAGGCAGACAGGCGATATTGTTGAGCGATGGAAGGATTACTTTGAAGATCTCTGTAATCCATCCATCATGTCCTCCACTGAAGAGACATAGTCTGAGGACTTGGGGAAAGATCAGTCTATAACCCTGATGGAGAGAACAAGGAAGTCAAAAAGCTCCCTGATGTGCTAGGAGTAGATGCTTTACCCTGAATTGATGAATGCTCTGGATTTTATAAGTCTGCCATTTTTGACACGTCTCATCAAAGCTGCATGGAGGACTGGGACAATACCTGTAGTGTGGCAGACCAATGTGTTGGTTACCATATTAAAAAGGGACTGGAGGATGTGTTCCAACTATCAATGCATCATTTACTTCAGGGCATTTTAAGAGAGGCACTGAACCTCAAATCCAAGTGTAGCTGTCATGAGACAGTGAACCAGATCTTGACCTTTGTGGGACTACAAAG
>JBBPBX010067955.1:0-19271 GCA_038048925.1 Garcialebias charrua | reverse complement strand
TCCGCCTTGGTTCTGGCAAAGAGCTGTGGTCAGCTTTGGACTGACGAGTCGTCGGTCCCGCAAGTCCAAGCTGGACTCCAGACGTGTTTACCTTGTCGGTGTCAGTGATACTCGCTTTCGTCGGCAGAAGTCGTGGCAATCGTGGTTTTTGGCTCAAGATAATTTATTCCAGGAAGGAATAACAAAGTTTGAGCTTACGCTCATTCGAAGTGGACTCATAACAGCAAGTTATCAGTCCCAGCTGGATGACGAAGGTCGTTAGCTCTTGACCAAGCGTACCACAGCCCTTTGGGAAGGTTCACATCTCTTTCGAAGCTCCCAGCAAACTCTGAAGCGTTTCCGCCCAGTTAGAACTTAAAAAGAGACTTAGAGAGGAGTTCACTTGCCTTATCAGACCCAAGGTTACAGCCAGCAGCAGAGAGAGATTTGTTTAGGAAAAGACACAGCAAGCTGGAGCCCTTTCATGAAAAACAACGGATTACTGTCTTCTGACTTTCTAAACAAAACCGTCCGGTCTCTGTGACCCGAGACTTCACCTTTAACACAGCAGTGAACACAGTTTAACTCTTACAGAATAACACAGCTTAAAAGCACACATCATGAAAATGACAAAAGTTATTCTTTTGATCACATTAGAATAAAATCAAAGGTAGAAATAGTCTCTTTTGGTGACTATATTTATCAGATTACAGCTAAATGAATGATCTTGTAGTAAATGTCTTGCTTTACTGAGAGGTCAGTAAAGGTCATCTCTGGAACAGTTCAAAAGCCTTAGTTTGACCCTGGGTAGGTCCACTACATCTCCCCCCTTTTGGAAGCCATCGCCAGTCCTTGGGGATGGGGTCCAACACGAAAGGAAACCTTGAACTGTTTTTGATCTTGAAGTAATCCAGCAAGTGGAAAAGAAAAATCAAAAATTATAATCCCATAAAGTTTTTGGAAATTCCATACTGTTGCCGGCCCAAAAGCCTGGAACAGCCTCCCCCTTGAGCTGCGTGCCACCTCTGATCTGACTCTGTTCAAAACCAGACTGAAGACCCACTTGTTCAAAAAAGCTTTCAGTGTGTAACTTTTATTACTTTTGGTATTTTAATATGTAGCATTTTTTATTTCCATTGCCTTTTTATTTCCACTTGTTCAAAAAAGCTTTCAGTGTGTAACTTTTATTACTTGTGTTATTTTAGTATGTAGCATTTTTTATTTCCATTGCCTTCTTTTATTGCTGTTGTTTCTTATTCTATTTTCATTGATTTATTGTTCCAGTTTATTCATCTTTTTATCCTGTTAAGCACCTTGGTCAATGCAAGGCATTGTAGGAAGGTGCTATACAAATAAAGTTTATTATTATTATTATTATTATTATTATAAGTTGCGAGGTGCAGGCAGGTCTCCAGATTTTTGTTTGCTTGTTTGCTAGTTTTCCATCCATGTTTACTGTGTACCGACAGCTTTATGTGAAAGGGAGACAATTCAACTTACTCCTTCATTTTTAAAAACTGTGTTAGGATAGGCTAAGTACTTGGTGACCGTACAGTACTGTACATGTATTCATTTGTAAAAAAAAAAAAAAAAAAAAAAAATTTAAAAATTTTTTTTCCTGGGGGCCGGACCAAAGGTGGGGGCGGGCCGGATGCGGCCCGCGGGCCGTGGTTTGGGGAACACTGGCCTAGAGGGTCTTTCAGCGCCCCTAGCGGCAGAAAGTGGTACTGCTCTATTTTTTTCCCATCAGAATGAATGGAAACGGTCATATTATATCAGCCAAAAATTGGTCTAAAAATATGGGGAAAATAGCTATTGATGGTTGGATTGATTCAGACGGAGCATGATTGAAGGCCTAGGTGTGAAATGCACAGCCCGCCACTGCATTTAGTATATAACATTATTAATGTTTGATCATTTTTTATAATTAAAATAAATGTAACCTTCAGAGTCCAGTAAAACAACAGTGACATTTAGTATATAGAATTATTAATGTTTTATCATTTTTTTATAAGCAAATTCAACTAAATGTAGCCATCAGTCAAGTAAAACTTCACCAGTGACATTTGGTATATAAAATTATTGTTTGATCATTTTTTAATAAGCAAATTAAAATCAGAGTCCAATACAATAACCTGCTGGTAACCTAATTCCATAAACAAACAAAGAAAAAAACAAACTCACCGGTTCCTACCTGCAGCCAGCCTTCTTGAGTCACTGCATGGCTCATTTCCCAGACATAAAAAAACAACAACCAGGAAGCACATGGTAGGTTCAGCTCACGTTGGATGTGTTCAAGGCGTTGAAAACTGCACCCAGCATCTTCCCATTGTTTTGTAACGTCGTGGAATAACTGCGCATGCGCCATTATTAACAAGTCTATGGATAAGATTTGCCCTCAGAACAGGAAATACATCACCAATCAGAAAGTTTTTTTTGAAACAAACAATATAACTCATCATTACTCATAAAATACTTATCCTATACAACTAAAAACATATATTTCAAAATATTTTTATTTTATTATTTCATTTCTATTTAAAAAAAATTAAGTTTTCAATGTAAAATGGTCCAGAAGTTCCAGTGGGGCAGCGCCCTAGTGCACGGCTGCCCCTGCTATTTACCTTTCTTCCTGTGGTCCCTCCATCTGCTCACGTCTCTGCCCCATTAGTTGGTTTCCCTGCTTTGTTTTACCTGTCACCCATCTCTCAGCTCAAAGCCTGCTCCTGTCACTCCATGCCACACCTCCCTTGCTCCTCCACAGCAATCAGTGCTGATTCCATGCACCTGTTATCTGCACTATTTAAGCTACATGCATGTCCTTGTTGCTGAATTATTAAACCTTCCATGATCCCTGATTCTGAAGCCTTCATAGTTCTTCTTTTCGCGATTACCTTACCTTGGTTCGACCTCATTCTTTTCGCGATTACCTTACCTTGGTTCGACCTCATGCCTGTACAATGGCTTCTTCGCCTTGCCTGCCTCTCTCCAGATTTTGTCTTTGTTCTCAGAGCACAATAACAGCCCTGCCTTCCTCCTTCTATGGCTACAGATCATGACTTGGCTCTGGCTTCTGTTTTCCCATGTATGACCCCTGCTTCGTTATCTGGACCTTGCTTTTGAATTTGCAAACCTGACACTTCATTCAGATCTATGTATTTTTTATTTTGATTTTTTTACTGTGTTTTTGCTTGTGTGGTTCTGCTGTACAACACTTTGGTTGGCCTTATTGCTGGTTAAAAAAAGTGCTCTGTGAATAAAGTGGTATGGTATAATGTATTCAAAAATATATACCATTTACTTTTATTTAAATCCATCTACATGGTTGTTTTAGTTTCCACCATTCACAAAATAGTTTGAACAAAACATGAAAACAAAAAAGTGAATAATGTGAGAGGAAGAGAACAAAATAACACTACTGTAGATATTTTGTATCAGGAATATACATCTATTGAATGTTTAGTTGAGTATGTGTCAGTTAGTTAAATATCTTGTGAACCACTGGAGATATTTTAATGAAACAATCACAAAGTAGCCATATATTTACATTTGGAAACAAACAGATTTTAAAGATTATTTCCAGTTATTTGACAATAGCTATTTATTAGCTAGTGATTTTTGGCATGAATGGCTTTGCATTTCAAGAAATGTTACATCTTTATTCTTACCATGCGTTTGGACAGATCAAGTGAAAGGCAAAAATTAACACGTGCATCCTTTTCCTGTTTTGTGTAAGTTTTTTATTTTATTTGTTTCCAGTCACTATTCTGGTTTGAAAAGAGGTGAACTTTTATTTTTATCCTTTACAACTTCAGTGTCTAATTTTTATGGGATGGCGTTAGGCGCCATTTAGGTCTTTTTCCGAAAAGTTACGGAAACGGTGTGAACACTTTCACCCTATGATTAAAACAGTTCATACCTGGTTTCTACCTGGGGTTTTCCGTCACATGCCTAGCTCACCCATGTTTGTTTTTTCACAAGTCATCCTGTGTTGTTTTGGTTGTACCTTTTCAACTTTTTTTTTTTTTTTTATGAGTGTTATCAGGGATATTATTGTTCCCACAAAACAACCTCCAACAGCAGTTTTTCTATCACATTTTATACCTACAAAAGTTGTCTCAAATTATTTATTGGTCAAGATAATGAGCAAGAGGGGATATAATAGAAAACTTGTATTTTACCTTGAATATAACGGTAAATATTAAAATTAGAGCTGTTAACGTTAACGCGTTTAACACATGCGATTAATCTAAAAAGATTAACTCGTTAATATTACATAATGCAGATTAATTCATTACTATACTGTTGACATGTTTTGATCACATAGATTACACTTACCGTAATGAGATTTTTGAGTTAACAATTATGAATTAATTTTTAAAACAAAATGACTTCTGTAAATCTTGCAGAGTATGAAAATCCGGAAAACTGTTTAGTTTGAGACAATAAAATATTTTCTTCAAGATTTTATGAAAACCTTCACATTTACATTTCAAGCTTACAAAGTTAAGATTAGTGATTAATTATAATCACAGCCCCAGAGTGTGATTAATCTAATTTTTAAAGAATTATCGATTGACAGCTCTGATTAAAATGCATGTTGTCTGTCTTTACAGTGGAAAATACTGATTGTGAAACAAAGATGAATCATGCATCTCATCTAGTAACATAGAACATTACATCTCATAATTGATAGGCCTTGTTTGTTTTAATCTATCTAGGAGTAAGTAAACAATCAGCCCAGTTATCGCAAAACACATGTCACAATGTCCTTTCTTTTTGATCCTCTTTTCCTTGTCTTTTATTATCACACAAATGAGAGAGCTATAAAACTGGATTAAACTGTTTGTCATACACACTACCTGTTACCTGTGTGTCTGTTTATAGCAATAAACTAATTCAAAGACCATTTTTGAAGACATCTTTAATGTCACCTGTTTCAGTGTTGAGACAACTTAAAGTAGCAAAATCCACAACATTTTGGCATCACGAACAAGGAACTCTGCCAGTTCGTCGGGGCGGACCCAACGCTGCCGGTGACTGAACTCAGGACCAAGGAAAAGCAGGAAAATCCACAACAGAACATTTGCTACTTGTCGTTTGTGGTGTTGGTGGGAAGCTTGGGGCTGTCCTTGAAGTTCCTCGGAGAGCTTTGTGGGAGGTCCTCCGTAGACATGGGTATGGGCCGCTGACCAATCCCTGTGGGCTGCTGCAGGCCAGCCTCCAACTCCTCTGCCCCTAGTACCTGCATGGAGCCAGTTTAAACCTGAGCCAATAGTCAAAAAAAAAAAATACGTCAAAACTAAAACAAAATAATAAAATGATCACATACAGATATTAAGGTCTGGAGGATGGCCTCATCCTGTTGAGACCAGGGTTTGGAGGGACAACGGATTCTCTTCATGAACAAACTTAGCCACTTCTGCCTCAGCTCAGACACCAGTCCTGCAGCCTGACAACAACAGAGCCAACAAAAGTTAAAACTTCCTTAAGATAGTTTCATGAAACCTTGTTGTTCAACCATTGGTTAAAATGTTGGGAAATTCAAGTCTTCATATGTTTTATTTTTGTTGTTGAAAAGTGGGTGTTGATGTTTCCACACCTGTTTCTCCAACTCGAAGACAAGCCAGTCATCTATCTTGATCTCCACCAGGTCCTCTGTGTCACTGTCACTGTCACTGAGCTCTGGACTGTCTGCAGGTGGAAAAACGAGACAAGCATCTTTCTAAAACATGTTCTTTTTTGTTATTATTTAAAGATAACAATATATCCACAAACTGGTGGAGCAAAAAGAAAATAAGAACACAGCCTACAGCACATTTATACGCCCATCGGCAAAACTATTACTGTATTATACCTGCAAACTCAGAAGGGATGAAAAATGTGACAAACCTAGTAACCCCGTCCCCGCTGAAGATTTTGTGATTTTTTTTAACATGTATGTCTTCTGGTACATTCCAAGAAGAAAATAAAGGTAAGACAACATGTTTCAGGAAAAATAACATTTACTAACATATCCTAATTAGGACATACATTGGAAAGATGGCGTCAACCAAAAAATAAACAAACAAGCAACAACAGCAGCAAGCCAACCAGAGAAACCAAATATAGCAGATAGGGATGCACACTACTGTATTATCGGCACGGTATTGGCCGATATAAAAGATGCTGTTTTTGCCTGCAATGGCAGCACAACCCAATGACGTCACGTACGCCTACCTGATCTCACGGCAAAGAGGAATATTCAAAATGTCGGCGGTGTGGAAGTTTTATTTTTCGTTGGTGAGGATGTCATATTCCGTAGATTTTGGACTATGTTGAACCCTCTCTACATTGTCCCCAGTCTGAGATATTTTTCCGACGTAACGTTACCCGAGTTACAAGCCGTCATTTCTGACGTCACTGAGAAGCTAATAGCCGATAGCACCTGGGTGAGTTTTACCACAGACATTTGGACATCGTGTTAGCCCTGTTAGCATGATTAGTCTTATGGCACAATGGATAGACAAAAACTTTAGATTGCCCTTCATGCACAGGAGTCACAATTGGACCATAATGCCTGACACAGTTGGACCTCACACAATTGGAACATATGGGCCTGACACAGGGCCTCACACAGTTGGGCCTCACATAATTGGACCATATGGGCCTCACACAGTTGGGCCTGACACAGTTGGGCCATATGGGCCTCACACAGTTGGGCCTTACACAATTGGACTATAAGGGCCTGACACAGTTGGGCCTCACACAGTTGGACTATAAGGGCCTGACACAGTTGGACCACATGGGCCTCATACAGTTGGGCCTCACACAGAATGCAACAGCTTTTAACTTTGAAATTAGTACAGAAGGATCGTTTTAACTTGTCATATCACCTACATTAAAAAATAAAACCTTTAAATTTTCACACTTGTGACCTTCAGGATGCTGGTGAAGATTCTCAGTCATCCAGGACAAGATCAATTCAACAACAACAAAAAAGTTCAATACAAAAACAAAAAGCTTTATTATTTTTTTTGACCTTCAGGATTTTCTGTTGCTCGAAGATCAAGAATTTTTAAGATCCGATTTGTAGTTTTTACACAGCGACTGTTTGTTTGAGGCTTACTTTTTAGTCTTTGTCTGCCTCTCATTTTGACTGCAGGTGGAGGAATGAGAGACACAGGTGTGCGGTTACTATGGTAACCATAATAAAACACAGGCGTCAACGTTAACTCTTTACTCTTATACTATAAATGAGACTTAGAGCCACAGTAAAATAAAATAAAATAAATGATTGCAGAATTCTGAGATTAAAGTCAAACTTCTCACGTTTTTCTCAAAATTTTGGGGATTTTTTTCTTCTTCTTTAATCTCAGAATTAAAGTGATTAAAGTCAGAATTTTGACTTCACTGTCATAATTCTAAAAAAAAAGTTATTCTAATTTATAGACCAAAATCAAATGTACCACCATGGTCCTCTGCTGTATTATTCAGTCCATTCATCAAAATGTTGGCATGTTTTCTTAAATTATTACAAAGTTACGTACCGTAATAAGTTTAGATGCATCAGCAGGGTATTTTGTTATCTTTTAATCTAATTTGAGAAAAATAAAACATGCATTAAACAAGTTTAGACCTTTTTGTAAAAAAAAAAAATGGAACTACATAAACTGGAGCTTTATCACTTGTTTA
This sequence comes from Garcialebias charrua, assembly GCA_038048925.1. Lineage (NCBI taxonomy): Eukaryota > Metazoa > Chordata > Actinopteri > Cyprinodontiformes > Rivulidae > Garcialebias > Garcialebias charrua. The sequence continues at coordinate 11,618 of JBBPBX010067955.1, read as the reverse complement.
CGGCATCTTCCAACAGAGGAAACCTACAAATATAAGGTCTCCACTGATCACATGGGTTGTGTTGGTGGAGATGAATTATCTACAGTCTCCCCTCACATCACCACGTTGGTGTTTCCTGTCCAGGCAGGTCGTGTGTTTGTGGGACGTACTTCTCAGTTTAGAAACTGTAAAAGTAACAATTACCGAGCACCGCAGGGACTGTGAACTTCTGCTGGACCACAAATGTACACGTTGAGTCTTTGTGGAGTCCCAGGTTCCCTCCTGCGGTCCAGATCATCCCCGTCTGATCTGGTTTTGGTTGACCCCGGTCCAGACTGCTGACATTCCTTCAGTTTTTGGTAAAGTGGTTCAAACTTACTGCATTCAGACTCCAGCTGTCTGTTGTCTCTCTTTTTTTTTTTTTGCAAAATATCTCATGAAACATTGGATGGATTTTAATGAAATGCTCAGAAAATATTTAGAAGTCATCACCATTAAAGCTGCACTATGTAAGTTTGTAGTGCAGTCTGTAACTTTTCTAACAATATATTTTTAACATATTTCTTCACTCTGTCACTATCTACTGACAGACTGATGTTAGACAAAGTAATCTCTGAAAAAAACTATAGTCCCCTTGCTTCTCTATCAGCATTTATAAAAACACTAAAAACACAGAGTGACCCGGACAATGACCAGCCAATAAAAACAGAGTTGTTTGTCACGCCCCAACCCACGCCCCCGCCTGTCCCAGCCTCAGCGCCGCGCACGTTCTCATTCAAAGGATTGCAAAGCGATGCAGGACTGATTTGTATGTGACACAAATGTATTAAATATCCCTTCTTCATCCCAGAGCTGGACTTTTATTTTGTTTTTTTGCCAAAAGTCAAGTGATCGCTTCATCCTTCACTCACAGGAATGAGGAAGTCACGAGCGAATTAAATCATGTCCAACGTTGCTTCGTGAAGCTCTGCTGATTTCTGCTGGTTTTTGTGTTGTAGGACCAGTGATTCATGGTTTTATTATATTTTTTTTAACGTTTTATTAACATATAATCACAGAATATTGAAGCGCTCCGAGCGGACACACAGCAGGGGGCGGAGCTGCAGAACTCAAGTTCAACAGAGAACGGACTGCAGAATGCTTTTACCTGATGAAAATTTGTCTAAGTCCCAGCGTTCTACAGAAATTACATAGTGAACCTTTTAAGTCAGATTCAAGATGGCTGCCACAGCCGACCCTGCTCAGCAAACACAAAAGTGGCTAAACCCGATTTAAATGCGCAGGTGTTGAGCTACTGTATTGGTGTAGTAGTAGTTGAGAGTCATCAGCATACACTCGTAGGCTATACATTCTGCCAGATCTTTGCGTTAACTCTTGGCGTCAAGTCTTTGGTTCTAGAGCGGCTACATGTTGGAGCAGCTCTGTAACATTCATTCTGAGATGAATGGCTCATTCTATGATATGTTGCTTTAGGAAACTGTAATTCCTGTTTTTCTGGATGTAAATCACTTTTCTTGAATGATTGTTTCCTCTGGTATCAAATGCTGTGTAGCTGGAAGGATTTTTACTAGGGGTGCACCGATTGCAGATTTTTGGTCGATCACCGATTTCTTCAAAGTCTGACCTGCCGATTCCGATTTTGGCTGATACCGATTTAGTTTTATAAGCAACATTGTTATATGTTGTAAGGTCACAATGCGCCATCAAATTTCAATCTTATTTTTGTTGAAAAACAGACCCTTGAACAATATTCTAGAAACAATACAAACTTGTTTTAACTGGTCACAAGGTAGTGCTCTGAAATATAAATGAAGTTTAGACAATTGTTGTTAAAACTAAAGAAATCTGTAAAATCGATTTCTCATGCAAGCATTGGCCGATTTCCGATTTCCCAAAATTAAGGAAATCGGGGCCGATAAATGGGCCAGCCGATTTATCGGTGCACCCCTAATTTTTACTGATACTTTTTTTAAAAACTTTTAGACATTTGTTGTGATGCGTAACCACGACAACAAGGTGTTTTGTTTACAACCGGGAGCAGCTGATTAACATCTCAAAAGCTCAAAGTGCCAAATCTCAAATGAGTTGAAAAGGAGACTCTGTGGATGCATTCCCATCTACCTGACGGCTGTGCTCGAGTGCCTGACCACTGAGATCCTAAGAGCTCCTAAGGAGATCCTGCTAGTTGCAGGAAACAACGGCTCGTGAGAGCAGAAGGGCCAGGATCGTCTCCCGGCACCTGCAGCAGTCTGTCTGTAGCAATGAGGAGCTTGGCGGGCCGCTGGAATTCTGGGAGGAGTTCTGCCCGGCATTCGGGTGGTCCTGCAGCCCGGGGGAAACTGAGAGGCCAGCCGAATCCGGGTGGACAGATCGAATGGCATCTGCGGCCAGTTTCTTCGGATCTGCAGTGGGGCGGACCTTTACAAGAGATCCTTCCTGCCTACAGCCATCATCTCTTAATGAAACGAGGATAATGAGTAACAACAACATTTAATCTTCCTTTGGGATTAATAACATATTATTGAATTGAACTGTATTTAAGCCTTTTTGTCTGTTAGCAAAATATCTATATTATTAGAACACAGACTACAGGGAGTCCTCGAGTTACGGCGCCCTTGATATACGGCAACTCGGACTTACGAACGGACCTACGAACAGTACAGTTGTACATTTAATACAGCAGTTGTACAGTAAATACAGCACTGGTATGTGTTTTTAGATGAAAGTGTGCTAGCTAACCATTTGTAAACAAAGTTATGTGCATGTTTATGAGTCACATGTTGAAAAACGGGTGTTTGGCGCAGTGCTAGCATACAATTTCCGACTTACGAACGAAATTCCGGACTTACGAACGACACGTGCTATGGGTTCCGACCTACGGCAAATCGACCTACGAACGGTCCTTAGGTCCGGAACTCGTTCGTAACTCGAGGACTCCCTGTATGTCTAGAACTAGAATCAAATGAATTCAAGTTGATGGTCAAATCATACAAAAGTGGCTTTTATTCAGGTAATCTCAGACATTGAGCTCAGGTTTGGTGTGGTAGTAGCTGAGAGTCATCAGCATAAACTCTGAGAGCCAACAGGTCCATCTTAGTTTAAAACCCATTTTTTAATGAAATCAAGGCCTCGTTTTTAGTATTTTAATGACAGTATGCTGGGTCGCCTTTGACACCTCCTTCTTACCATCTCGATCCTCTTCGACGTAGTTCTCATATTCGGTCCTTTGCTCCTCGTTGTACTCCCTCCGTCGCTCGCTGGCCGCACGTTTCACTTTCTGCTCGGCTGTTGGCAGGAACAAAGGGAAATTTATACAATAGTCGTTTACTCACTCGTCACGTGTTGTTTTACACAACCTTCAAGTTCATTCTCTGAAATAAAATTAAGGATTGAACCGAGACTCTATTGTCATCGGACGTAAAGGAAAGTTAAGCGCTGAATCAAATGCTCACTGATGGAACTGAAAAACGAACAAGCGGTACGCCGGTCATCACTGAGGGATTGGAATAGTGAATGTTTGTAGCTTTTGAAATGAGTATTTTTATGGGGGGCTGGAACTGAACAGAGAATGAAGTAAACCTGACTGTTTTTGGTGTGAGATAATTAAATAGATAGAAGTTATCCTGTGGAGAAGAGTGCAAGTGCAATAGTGGAGCAAGAGGGTGACCAATGGTGGCCTTGGCCACCCCAATAATTTGAGAGAAATACTTTAAGCAATATAAAAACTAGAAAGCAAAGTGTGGTGGTACGCAATCTTTGATTTTGACGTGGCAACACAATTTTCAGTGACCTTTCATACGCCTAGTAGCCACACACCAAAATGGAAGTGCGTATAGTACACGATCAGACTAACTGAACAGCCGGAACGAGAGCTGCACTGCTACACAAGAACAGCCAAAACAAACAGAGAACACACCATTCATTGATCAATTGAATGCTTTAAAACATATTTAAAATAGAACAATGTAATAAGTATTTTAAGAAATGGGTAAAATGATTATAATCAACTGTCCAGACTTAGTGATGTACTTCAGCTTGGATAATACTTTTACAATAAATTATACGAAAATTACATGTATGAGTAACTGGATGTAGTTTTGGTGCCGATTGTGTCACAAAAGACTGGTACTGGTGAACCCAATGGTGCAGGCAGGCAAGAACTCACAATGGATATATAAAAATAAATAATGTATTAACAAAACAAAAGAGCTGACAGGACAGCAAAACAAACATACAATGATCAGGGGGTACTCATGATGCAGACAGATCATCACCAGTGAACAGAAGACAATGCCAGGACCAGGAGTGAGACAAACACAAGTTTAAATACAGCAAACACCAGTTAGACATCGTGAGTAATCACAGATGCCAAAGACAGAGACTGAGAACGCAAGACATAAACATGACACAAGATGGAGCTAGACACTAAAGAAACACAACCCTATAAAGATGTAAACAGAGGAGTAGGAGGGAGCAGACATAAACACGACACCAGATTGGGCTAGACACCAGGGACAAAAACCACAACTCGGGCTGAACGATTTTGGAAAATAATATAATTGCAATTTTTTTCTATAAATTGCAATTGCGATTTAAACGCGATTTTTAAAAATTTCTTCTCAAATATTTTTCAACAAACAGAAGCAATAAATCAATCTGTTTTATAATAAACAATGTCAGATTTATTTAAAGCAGAGATTACAATAAAGCAAACAAATCTATGCCTTTTCTTTTCACCATTTCTATTTTTTCTTGTTTCATAAACATAATAGTAAACATGTTAAGTGAACTTCCTAACTACTGTCTGAACTTCACATGACAGTTAATAAATAAATATAAAAAAAATTACTGTTTGAAGTTCAAACAGTTCGGTCAGTGATCCCTGTCGGCTGATACTTTGCTTACTTGAAGTTGAAGCACTGGTTGTTGTCATTCTAGCCATGCAACCATCGTAAATGTCTTTGTGGTGTTTTTTTAAAAAGTGTTGATAAAGATTTGTGTCACGTGACCAGGCAGCCTTCGTGATTAGAAAATCTCATTTTATCATATTGCGATATTATTGCAAATGCAATTAATTGTTCAGCCCTAACTCCTACAGATTGGCCTTTTTGACCCCACCCCCTTCTCAAATACATTACTACTTCCGGAATTGAAAGTTGGCGTTCAGCTCTAGTATTTTGGTTTTTTGCTGACTTTTATGTAGAAAACATACTTATAAATTACTTTTATTTATATTTTATGTTGCGAGAGTGAAATGTTGTCAACGTACAACGTTGCAGAGTGTCTGAATGACTGCAGAGCAGCTGAAACAACTGGCTATGAACATTGACTGGACTGAGTGTGGACATTCCCACAGCATGATGCTGCCTCCACCGTGCTTCACTGTGGGAGGGTGTTCTCAGCTTGATGACAGGTGTTCGGTTACCTTGTAGTAAATGTACTGGAGTTATTTCACAAGGAAAGTGAACAAGGAGGTTATTTTCATTGTTCTTTAGATCTTTATTAAAATATCCTGTGTTTAGGTTAGTCTGCTCCATTCTCCGAAGGCTGTTCTGCTTTTTCTCATCTCTCAAAAGACAAAATTAATCACATAGATGTGGAAAAATGAACATAACCAATCCTTTTTGACAGCCCACTTTATTTTATTTCTCTGAACTGGCACAAAGTCTGTTTTTGGAGGGGCGCTCCGGCACATCCAGACTTCTCTAATGGTCTTTCCATGAACAGAGTTACATCAGTGAAAAGGTTCTCCATTTTGGCAGCTTCAGACTTTCCAGTAAATAATAATTAAAGCTTTATATCTGATAATGTGCCTGAAAATCATCTTGAATAGGTTATTTGTGTGTTCAGTTGGTAAACTGATGTTGCGTTTGATGACGTAATGAAAAAAAGAGCTTTTTGTACTGAAAATAGACAGAGCCTGCACCGTGGCACCCCGAGGCTCCTGCACCATGCAGCTTTTATGGGTCCAAGCCCAGCCGTGCACCAGTGAAACTCACCTCAACACACTTTATCACATCTATAAGGCCAAAGGTGTCTAATTCATGCCATACCAAGAAAGCATTGTCAGAAATAACTTGGGCTGGATAAAAATAATTTCTTAACCCAACCTAATCATCCCCTTTGTTAATAAAAGCACAGATCAGTCTACCTTGGGCCTCGGCGTAGTACTTGGGTGAACGGCGACCACGGCGTTTGAAGAAGTTCGAGGCGTCAGACTCGCGCATGAACACCTGCCGTGCAGCATCTAAAGGTTAAAGGTCACAGCGTTAGGACTCACGGAGTAAACGAGAACAACAATACAGTATTAAGAGGCTTGAAATGGCGTCACCTTTAGGGTCAGCTGGTTTGGAGTCGTCCCGAACCGCTGCACTTCTCACCACCCTGGAAACTGAATAAAACCATAACAGACACTAACAATGATATTTAATGATTCAAACTTCACCGACAAAACAAACTCTGGTTTTGGTTTATTAACTGACACATACCTGCTGAACAGTAATTAGGGCTCACTTCTAAATTGACAGAGGTGCTAAGATCAACAAAAGCTATCAACAATATTACTGAAACTCAAAGTTTAGCCTTGCAAAATTATTATTGTTATTATTATTATTATTATTATTATTATTATTATTATTATTATTATTATTATTATTATTGTTATTATTATTATTACCAGACTTTTGTTTCTTTTGTGGTGTTTTCAGTTACTAACAAATAAAAACTTAAAGATTGTAACCCCACCTTTATTGTAAAATGTGTGAATGTAGTTTAGTTTTTTTTGTAGATTATTTTAGATTGACTTATCTTAACATAGTTTTCTAACAAAGTTAAGTGAGGTCCTCTGGATGGATTAAAAAAAACGGTAGAAACGTCTCGTCTTTTATCCAAAAGACTTCTTCAGTCTGAGGTGTTGCAACAAACGCAGTCTTATAAATAGCACCTTCTCATAGTGGATCAACTAATTTTTTTGTTGACAGCCGAAACCAGCTGCTCACATGATCAAGGAGGACCATCAGCCTAACGATGGATCGTTAGCACCCTGATGGTTGTTTGCTATTCACAGAGGGCTGAGTGATACTAGCAATAACAGCATTGTAAGAGGGGGACAGTTGAACCCGGAGGCCTCCACCTCTGTTTAATGATGGACGGTTTCTTTTCACAAAGATGGCCTCCTTTACTCCTCTCTCAAACCATCGTTCCTCTCTATCAAGGATGTGAACATCTTCATCCCTGAAAGAGTGACCGCTGACCTGGAGATGAGTGTAAACCGCAGAGTCCTGACCTGAACGTTGGTGAGTTTTCCACATTTATATTTCACAAGGTCAAGACTAAAGTTAGTAGAAAATCATAATTAACTGTATTTTTTTATTTTCAACTTAAATGAAAGACCAACTTCTTGCACAGTATATTCAAACATCAAGATATGTCAAGATAAAAAAAAAAAGGCAAATCATAGACCCTCAGAACTATTCTATTCATTTGCTGTGACGGTGTACTTACAGGTGAGGACAAGGAGGGTTGAAAGCAAGAAAAGGACGAGTGATCGAATCCAGGACATTTTGAGAAAGATGATCAGGATCCCCGCAGGACCAAACAGCACGACTGTCTGACTTTAATTGAGAGAACAGAAGGATGGAAGGGAGGAAAGTGGCAGAGACAGAGAAGTGGGAGGAGAGAAAGGGGAAGGGAAGGAAAGCTGCTGGAATTTCAATTGCCCAGATGAGAGAAAAGAAGTAACACTTTAGATCTGCACCCTCTAACTCGCCAAATTGTCCAAAGATTGTTGGACAATTAGATTAGCCATTTAAAGTAAAGTAAAGCTTTCAAGCAACAAGTAGTGTAGTACAACCAAACTCAAGCTTATATTAAGGACTTATTGTTCTATATTTTCCAAACAGAGCACTTCACTCTCAGACTGCAGGTTTACTTGTGGTTCCTAGAGTTCCTAAAAGTAGAATGGAAGACAGAGTTTTCAGTTATCAGCTCCTATGTGGGAACAAACTCCAGTTTCAGTCCCTGAGGCTGACACTGTCTGCGTTTATGACTTTACGTTTTGATGTATCCTTAGGGTTGGCTTGGGTTTCCTGAGCTATCTTTTAATTATATTGCTGAGGTAGGACACGGACCTGTCCGAGGTCCACCTAACCCAAAGTGTACTAGATTAAATTTGAATGTATAAACTGATCAAAAAGTTTAATGAGAACCAAGATTTGATGATGAGTTGTATGGGAGACTGTACATTAAAGAGGGCGAAGAAAGACTTGTACTGATTGGCAAGACAGAGGGATCAGGCTGGAAAGGATGCGCAACAGGTTAGGCTTGTTAGAGAAATAAATTGTAATGTTCTAAACGTGAGGAGAGTGTGATGGGAAGATGGGAGAAGTAATTTGAGGAGGTAATGAATGAAGAGAATGAAAGAGAAAGAAGAGTAGAGGTCATAGAAACTGTGAACCAGGAAGTGGGAAAGATTAGTGAGGGTGAAGTCCGGAAAGCTCTGAAAAGAATGAAGAAGGGGAAGGCAGTAGGACCTGATGACATACCAGTGGAGGTTTGGAAATGTCTTGGAGAGATGGCAGTGAGGTTTTTGACTCAAATATTCAATGGCATATTTGAGGGTGAGAAAATGCCTGAGGAATGGAGAAGAAGTGTGCTGGTCCATTTTTAAGAACAAGGGTGATGTACAGAGTTGTAGCAACTACAGAGGAATTAAGTTGATGAGCCACACGATGAAGATCTGGGAGAGAATTGTGGAAGTTAGACAAGAGGTGACGATCTGTGAGCAGCAGTGGTTTCATGCCAAGAAAGAGCACCACAGATGCATCTTTGCTCATCGATGCTGCTGATGGAGAAGTACAGAGAGGGTCAGAAAGAACTCCATTGTGTCTTAGTGGATTTAGAAAAAGTGTATGATAGAGTGCCGAGGGAGGAGGTGGTATTACATGAGGAAACCTGGAGTGGCAGAAAAGTATGTTAGACTGGTACAGGACAGGACAGCAGGACATGTATGACAGCAGGACATGTATGAGGACAGCAGGACAGTGGTGAGATGTGCTGTAGGAGTGATAGACAGCTTTAAGGTGGAGGCGGGAGTTCATCAAGGATCGGCTCTGAGCCCCTTCTTGTTTGCTCTGGTGATGGACCGACTAACAGATGAGGTCAGGCAGGAATCCCCATGGACTATGATGTTTGCAGATGACATTGTGATATGTGGTGAGAACAGGGAACAGGTGGAAGAGAACTTGGAGAGGTGGAGGTATTCACTTGAAAGAAGAGGAATGAAAGTCAGTCGTAGTAAGACAGAGTACATGTGTGTGAATGAGAGGGAGGCCAGTGGAACAGTGAGGCTACAAGGAGCAGAGGTCACAAAGGTGCAGGACTTCAAGTACTTGGGGTCCACTGTCCAGGAAAATGGGGAATGTGGTAAAGAGGTGAAGAAGAGAGTCCAGGCAGGATGGAGTGGATGGAGAAAAGTTTCAGGAGTGATTTGTGACAAAAAGGTGTCAGCAAAGGTCAAAGGAAAAGTTTACAAGACAGTGGTGAGACCAGCTATGTTGTATGGTCTGGAGACAGAGACATGGACAAAAAGACAGGAGACAGAACTGGAAGTGGTAGAAATGAAGATGATGAGGTTCTCCTTAGGAGTGACATGGATGGATAAGATTAGGAATGAGATCATCAAAGGTACAACATTGGGAGTGGTGGCGCAGAGGTTAAGAAGGTGAGCTTGTGATCAAAAGATCGCCGGTTCAAGCCCCGGTAACGACAACATTAAAAATGTGGGTGGGATAAGTGAAGCAGTCACACCTGTCTCCACCCTCATCTGCCCCACTCTGGGCCCTTGAGCAAGGCCCTTAACCCACACCATCTGCTCCCCCGGGAACCCTAGATAGCAGCACTCTGCTCCACACAGAGGGCTGTGGTTGCTTGGTGGTCTGTGGTTGTGTCAGGAAGGACATCTGGCGTAAAAACAATTGCCAAGTCTTCGTGCGACTTGTTCGCTGTGGTGACCCCTGAAGAAGGGAGAAGCTGAAAGAAGAAAAAATAATCATCAGAGGTACAGCACAGGTTGAACAACTGGGAGATAAAGTTGAGGAGGCCAGACTGAGATGGTTTGGACATGTCCAGAGGAGGGACAGTGGTTTGGACATGTCCAGAGGAGGGACAGTGGTTTGGACATGTCCAGAGGAGGGACAGTGGTTTGGACATGTCCAGAGGAGGGACAGTGGTTTGGACATGTCCAGAGGAGGGACAGTGGTTTGGACATGTCCAGAGGAGGGACAGTGGTTTGGACATGTCCAGAGGAGGGACAGTGGTTTGGACATGTCCAGAGGAGGGACAGTGGTTTGGACATGTCCAGAGGAGGGACAGTGGTTTGGACATGTCCAGAGGAGGGACAGTGGTTTGGACATGTCCAGAGGAGGGACAGTGGTTTGGACATGTCCAGAGGAGGGACAGTGGGTATATTGGTAGAAGGATGTTAGAAATGCAGCTGCAGGAAAAATACAAGAGGAGACATTATGATGCAGTTAGAGAGGACATGGAGGTAGTTGGAGTGAGGACAGAGGATGCAGAGGACAGAGATGGAAGAGGACGACTTGCTGTGGAGACTCCTGAAGAGAGAAAAGTGAAAAGAAGAAGATCTCATTGGGGTTTACCTGGTAAAATAAAGGTAAAATAAAACTAAAAACTAAAATCCACAGCACATCCTGTCTTCAAAACTACCACCTTACCACCACCATGGTGGTGGAGTATCCCAATGATCCCGGGACTGCGTTGTCTGGGAGTCTGTACCTGATAACCTGTCCTCGGTAGGAGGGGTCAGACTAAGAGCAATTCTTTAAACCAAAGAGAGAAAGACTGATTTTGTGAGAATCTGTTTTATTTGTGTTTTGTTAGAGATCCTTGTGTTTAGTTGTTTTGTTGTGCCATCTGTTCAGATGTCCTGTTTTCCCCCCCACGTAGTCAGCTCCTGCTCCTCTCACCTGTTCCTCAGTCTTTCCCCAGGTGTTTGTCATTATCTGTCGTTAGTTTCTCTTTAAGTTCTGTGTCAGTGTTTCTTCACTGTCCGTGGATTGTGCTCCCCACAGTCGTTCATGCTCTGTTTTCCTCCGTGTCTCCTTGTTCCACGTAAGTTTTTCGAACACGTCAGCCTTTTGTTTTCTGGTTTAATAAATTTATTTCCTTATTGTGAGCTCCCCGTGTCTGTCGGCACTTGGGTTCAAACTATTCAGAGCATGATAGATCTGGTTAAAGGAACGGTTAAGGGAAATGGAGGGAGGCAGTTTTGGAAATAGGGATACAGTACTCTCAAGTCCCCACCTGATTGGTGGAGTGGACAGATGTGGGGATACTTGTTAAGTTAACCCTACATGATTGACTGGGGACAGGTGTGCAAATACTCATAAACCTGCTAAAACTATAGACTACGTATGTATTAGGAAAGTAATTTATATCTGGCAATAACAAGGTCTTCCTAATACAGGTGGTCCCCGACTTACGAACGAGTTCCGTTCCTACGCACCGTTCGTAACTCGAAAATTCGTAAGTCGGAACGCGTTACACGTGGAGTTCGTAAGGCCGGATTTTTGGTCGTAAGTCGGAAAATGTATGCTAACGCTGCGCCGCACACCCGTTTT
>JBBPBX010067954.1:0-19271 GCA_038048925.1 Garcialebias charrua | reverse complement strand
TGCTTCTAGCTTTTTAAAGTTCCTGGACTGTACACTAAGGCACTGGTTTTTCATACATGATGGTTGCAACATGTTTCTGATGGATGTCAATTGCTCCTGATGATGTGATTTGATAATGATAGTTGAAAACTGTTTATGATGGATGTCAATTGCTCCTGATGGTTGAGAACTGTTTATGATGGATGTGCTTTGCTAATGATGGTTGAGAACTGTTTCTGAAACAACACTGAAGTTGTCTATATGTGAACACATGTTGGATCACCAGATTTCTCGCTCCATGTTTTAAAAGGAGGATTAGCTGAAAGTATTTTGTTAGATCACCAGATTTCTCGCTCCATGTTTTAAAGGAGGATTATCTGAATGTATTTATATCAGATCACCAGATTACTCGCTCCTTGTTTTTGAAAGCGGGTTAGTTTTACTAGAACTTCATACTGAATATGTGACCCATCACATCATCAAACAGGAGTTAAAGTCAAATTTGGTCAAAATGACCTACAAGCAAACATATATATTACTGACTTTTAGAAATACATTTTCATACTTAGATCATCCTGCCAAATGCATTGTATTGTCTTAATCATGAAAATGGTTTGATATTTGGTGTGAAGATTTTATTTCAGATATTTAATTTAAACCATTTGATAAGTTATTCATTCATCTTATTTTAAAAAATTGGAATTGTTGGCCAACATTTTAACCATTTACTATCTAAATTTACACATACCACTTTGAAATATAAACCTATTTGATGTGATGGGTCACAAATTTATTATTCAGCTTCTTTTGTTGGATTTGATTTAAGAATTGTGGACATTTGTTAATAAAACTTGAAAGATTTCATTTGTGCAATGGAGATTTATTTAGCCAACTTAATTTCTCATTACAATGAAAGTAATGTTGAATGTTGAGCAAATTAAATAAACTTATAAAATTAAGTTGGAAAAACTTAAATGAATTACTTGTTACCAATTGAAGTGATTGGTTTGGGTTGGAATGACTTAAAACATTTGAGTTTACTTTACATAAAATTAAGTCAGAATGACGTGAATTTATAATTTAGAAGAAACTATGTGATTCGAGTTAGTATGACTTAATTCATCAAATAAAATAAACTTAAAAAATTAAGTTGGAAAAACTTAAATAAATTACTTGTTACCAATTGAAGCAATTGGTTTGGAATGACTTAAAACATTTGAGTTTACTTTACATAAAATTAAGTCAGAGTGATGTAGATTTATAATTTAGAAGAAACTGTGTGTTTTCAGTTAGTTTGACTTAATTTATCAAATAAAATAAACTTAAGAAATTAAGTTGGAAAAACTTAAATGAATTACTTGTTACCAATTGAAGTGATTCATTTAAGTTGGATCAACTGTTTTCGAAATTAAGTTGGAAAAACTTAAATGAATTACTTGTTACCAATTGAAGTGATTCATTTAAGTTGGATCAACTGTTTTCTTTTTAGAGTGTACAAAGACTTGCGTGGAATTCTTACTGAAAAGTGCTGCACGGTCAAATCCAGAAATCTGCCTACGCACAAAAAAATCCAGATGTATCAAACTGTGCATACGCCGGTATCCACGCACATTCCTTTTGTACATCACAACCAACGTGGGATTGAGCGCACATGAGAGAGTGGCCGACTCCGCCTTTGACACGCCTCCATATAAATATGCAAATTCATTTAAATATGCCCTGCACGTTAGGAATGTCGTCTTTGCTCTATTGCAAATCATGTCGAAACGTGGAAAAAAGAGGAACTTCACGGACTGTGAACTGGAGACACTTCTGAGTGACGTAGAGAGGCACAGAAAAAGTTTTGTCTGGCACGCTCAGCGCACAACAAACCGTCCACTTTTAAATGAAAAGTTGACCCAGTGTTTTAACATGCATTGATAGATCAGTGGTTAGCGTGCCTGCCTTTCGTCCCGAAGGTCATGAGTTCCACTCCCGCATGGTACAATGTTTATTTTTTTTAAAAATTCATTCCAGATTTAAAGAACACAAGAAAACTGTTTAGAATGAACAACATGAAATGAAGGCAAAAGGGGATTTCTCGTGGTTTTTTTGTTAATAGTTTTCTTGTGTTCTTTAAATCTGGAATGAATTAAAAATAAAGACAAACGTTGTTTTCATTTAAATATACCCTGCAACAGAGAAATATCGTCTTGTCCCATCATGCATCACGTTCTTCAACTGCTAAAACAGCTAAGAATGAACAAAAAACAAGAATTTAAGCTGTGCAGAACTATTCAGTCTTTCTGTTTGTTATATTTTTTGCAGGTTGTATTCTGATTGCGTCCATGTGGCTAATTGTTCATCATGTGTGTTTGGGTGGAAATAATCATTATTCCCACCATGAACAGTTTCCAGAATCGCCTGTAGGTGTCGCCAAAGGAACACAAACCACAGAAACGTGCCTACGCCAAGCCTGGAGCTGGCGTGAAAATGTACTTGGATGCGCACATATTCACGTTCAGTTCAGTTTTGATACATACGGGGTTTTGCGTGGATAGTGACGTACGCACGGTTTTTGTGCGCACGCACGGTTGATACATGAGGCCCCAGGCCCTTTGATAAGGGCTGTTAGGTCCCTGTACGACCGGTGTCAGAGCTTGGTCCGCATTGCCGGCAGTAAGTCAGGCTCGTTTCCGGTGAGAGTTGGACTCCGCCAAGGTTGCCCTTTGTCACCGATTCTGTTCATAACTTTTATGGACAGAATTTCTAGGCGCAGCCAAGGTGTTGAGAGGATCCGTTTTGGTGACCTTAGAATCGCTTCTCTGTTTTTTGCAGATGATGTGGTCCTACTGGCTTCATCAGTTCGTGATTTACAACTTTCACTGGAGCGGTTTGCAGCCGAGTGTGATGCGGCCGGGATGAGGATCAGTTCCTCCAAATCCGAGGCCATGGTCTTGAGCCGGAAAAGGGTAGCATGCCCTCTCCGGGTCGGGGAGGAGGTCCTGCCCCAAGTGGAGGAGTTTAAGTATCTCGGGATCTTGTTCACGAATGAGGGAAAACTGGAGCGTGAGATCGATAGGCGGATAGGTGCAGCGTCCGCAGTGAAGCGGGCGCTGTACCGGTCTGTCGTGGTGAAGAGAGAGCTGAGTCAAAAGGCAAAGCTCTCAATTTACCGATCGATCTACGTTCCCACCCTCATCTATGGTCATGAGCTTTGGGTTATGACCGAAAGAACAAGATCTCGGATACAAGCGGCTGAAATGAGTTTTCTCCGCAGGGTGGCTGGACTCTCCCTTAGAGATAGGGTGAGAAGCTCAGTCATCCGGGAGGGACTCGGAGTAGAGCCGCTGCTTCTCCACATCGAGAGGAGCCAGTTGAGGTGGCTCGGGCATCTGGTTAGGATGCCTCCTGGACGCCTCCCTGGTGAGGTGTTCCGGGCATGTCCCACCGGGAGGAGACCCAGAGGAAGACCCAGGACACGCTGGAGGGACTATGTTTCTCGGCTGGCCTGGGAACGCCTTGGGATTCCCCCAGAGGAGCTGCTCCAAGTGGCTGGGGAGAGGGAAGTCTGGGCCTCCCTACTTAGGCTGCTACCCCCGCGACCCCGGATAAGCGGAAGAAGATGGATGGATGGATGGGCCATTCCATTAAAATAACTCGCCGATATGAAAGGCACTGTTTTTGCCTGCAGCGGCAGCACAACGTGATGACGTTGCAGCAGCAGCACAATGTGATGACGTCACGTGCGCCTACCTGATCTCAGGGTGGAGAGAAAATTTCAAAATGTCGGCAGTGTGAAAGTTTTATTTTTCGTTGGTGAGGATGTCGGATTCTGAAGATTTATGGACTACGTTGAGCCTCACTACATCGTCCCCAGTCAAATATATTTTTCTGATGTAACGTTACCCGAGTTACAAGCCATAATTTCTGACATCATTGAGAAGCTAATAGCCGATAGCAAGACTTGTTGGGTGAGTTTTACCACAGACATTTGGACGTCGTGTTAGCGCCGTTAGCATGAATAGTCTTACGGCACAATGGATAGACAAAAACTTTGAACTTAAAAAGGCTGTTCTTCATGCACAGGAGTGCAGAGGATCCCACACAGCAGCTAGGAACCTGGAACAAGCCTCCACAAGTGAGACAGCATCGCAGGTGACTAATGATAATAAATAACATTTAACAGTTTTCATTTAATATAAAGTTAAAGTGCTATGCATATCATATGGCTGTTACTGAATATATGTCACCAGCCCTTACAGCTGTTACACAATTGTAGCAAATAAGCCTAAATAAGACGGCTGTGTTCTGACAATATAAAATATCAGTATTGGCACTGGTTATCGGCTGAATAAGTTTTAACATATCGGCGTATCAGAAATCGGCAAAAAGTCCAATATCGCACATCTAAAAAAAATGTCTGCAGTTTCTTTTAAACATTAAAATTTACATTTAATCTGTCTATCAATTAATTATTACAGCAGCTGAAAACGACGGAAAAAATGCAATTTACTCAATGGAAATGCAAAATTAAAAAAGACATGGCTAAACAACAAATGACCAGTACAGTATGAATAAGAACAATTAATGTTTTCTCACAAGAACTAATGACCGAAAGGATTATTCACAAAACAAAAGTAGAAAAAAAGAAAAAGCACAATTTCTTGATTTGTTTTGTTTTGTTAGATTTAGTAAAAAGTGTGTGTGTGTGTGTGTTTGTGTGTGTGTGTGTGTGTGTGTGTATATATATATATACAGGTAGTCCCCGACTTACGACGCAGTTCTGTTCCTACGCGCCGTCGTATGTCGAATTTTGACGTAACTTGGAACAAACGTCCAAACTGCACCTTATACGTACAATATACAGGTAGTCCCCGACTTACGAGCACATCGACATACGAGGTTCCAGACTTACGAATATGCATCTCATAAAAAATAAAAATAAAAATGAATACATGTACAGTACTGTACAGTCACCAAGCACTTAGCCTATCCTAACACAGTTTTTAAAGATGAAGGAGTGAGTTGAATTGTCTCCCTCCTCCCTGCAGGCTCCATTCCCATAAAGGGAGCTAGCTCCCTTTATGTGAAAGGGAGACAATTCAACTCACTCCTTCATCTTTAAAAACTGTGTTAGGATAGGCTAAGTGCTTGGTGACTGTACAGTACTGTACATGTATTCATTTATAAAAAAAATAATAAAAATTTGTGATCCTACTTACGAATTTTCGACTTACGAACGGCCCAAAGGTACGAAACTCGCTCGTAAGTCGGGGACTACCTGTACTGTATTTTACCAAGCACTTAGCCTATCCTTAGCATGGCAGTCTGCCGCTACCGGTGTATGAATGTGTGTATGAATGGGTGGATGGCTGGTACTGTGAAGCGCTTTGGGGCCCCTCAAAGGGGGCTGGAAAGCACTATATAAGTAAGCTCCATTTACCATTTACCATATCCTAATACAGTACCCTACATAATTATCAAAAAACATACATTTGGAGCCATAAGGAAGGGAAAAAAGAGTTAATAGCCTACTGGGAGCTGGTGAAGCCGTTCCTCTGCCTTTTAGCATGTTAGCTCAGTGTTCCTCCAACATCTGAGGCTGCCTGTAGTTCTCGCGGTCCAGACTACTTACAGTAAGGCCTGTTAGCATGTTAGCTCCATACATTTGGAGCCATAATGAAGGGAAAAAAGAGTTAATAACCTACTGGGAGCTGGTGAAGCCTTCCTCCGGCTGTTAGCATGTTAGCTCGGTGTTCCTCCAACATCTGAGGCTGCCTGTAGTTTGCGCGGTCCAGACTGTTTACAGTAAGGTCTATTAGCATGTTAGCTTATTGCTCCTAACCTCCTCTGCCTTTGGTCTGCCTCCAAACATCCGGTCCAACAATAAGGTATCCTGTAAATTTCCACTGAGTGCCGCTGCTTCTGCCTGTCAAGCTACTGCTTCTGCCACCGAAACAGAAAGGAACTCGGAACTCGGCTTTCAAAATAAAAAAATTAAAAAAATATACCTGTATATTTTTTAAACGGGAGATGCGTGACGTAACCGCGAAACGTCGTAAGTTGAGGCCGTCGTAACCCGAGGACAAGGCTCAGTCGGAAAATGGCAGAGTGAGACACCACTGTGTGATTTACACCTTAAGCATTAATTATAGGAACCTCCTTGCTCCCTCTCTCTCTCTCCCCCTCTGCACCTCTAATTGACAGCAGCTGTGTTCAATCAACTCTACCTCTGGAGGACTATAAGAAGCTGCAGAAGCCATCCTACAGGCACTGGGACATTGGCCTGCTCAGGGTAGTGTCAAGTTCTAGCCTTTTGTGTCAGCATTACTAGAGAAGTAATTCTTGTGTCTTGTTGCCTTCTCTCTCAGAGCCTTGGACCTTATTGTCTGCCTGCCCTGCTGGAATCTATCTGCAAGTCTTCAAGCCTCTTGGAACTCCACAGCTGCTGGGCCTTCCACCACTTGCCACTCTCTCATGCATCTTGGTTTACTCATCAGACTGTTTCCTCTGTGCCTCGCTCCTCAACATTCTCAGTAAGACAGATCCCTCTTCTGAATATTCCTCATCTCCTACTGGCCACTAACCCCCTCGTCCATTCCCCAGGTTTTTGCTGAATTCAAGATACTGTCTTTTCACTCCTGTAAATAAACACCATTAAACTTTTAATTGTGTCCTGGTTATCTGTTCAGTCCTAATCTTTCATCTGGGGTACATCATTATTATCACAGAATGTCCCAGCCACACCAAGTACCCTTGAAAGATCCAGGCGCTGAACAGTTCCAGCTCACACTACAAACTATGTTTCAGAAAATTGAAAAGAATGAGGCCACACTGGAACGTTTACTAGCTGTTCAACAAAGCAATCAATCCAACCTTCAAGAACTCGGCAGCCTGACGTACTCCCTGAAACAAGAGGTAGCTCAACTCCAGCCATCAGGCACAACATCTACTTCAGAGGTCAGTCACGCCAGCTTAATTCCTCCCCAAGCCACCCTGGAACAGAATTTAAAACCAGCCGAGCTTTTCAGTGGTGATCCTAAGCTGTGTGCAGGTTTCATTTTACAATGTGAGCTAACTTTTCAAAGAGCTCCCAGTCTCTATGCTACAGATGTCGCTAAAGTCTCATTTTTTACTACACATCTTAAGGGAGAGGCGTTACGTTGGGCTCAGGCTTACTTAACTACTCATTCACTTCATACCATAACGTTTTCCTTGTTTTTAGACAAATTCACACGGGTGTTTGATCAACCTCTTCAACAAACTGAAGCTGTAAAACGGCTACTCACCCTCCGTCAAAGGGGACGCTCGGTGACTGAACACGCCCTCGAGTTCCGGATCACAGCTGCCCGAACCGGATGGGATGAACTCGCCCTCAGAGGTACTTTCCTTCATTCTCTCTCTAACCCCATCAGGGACCGGTTAGCAGCGCTTGAAGAGCCCCAGAGTTTGGACGAGCTGATTCACCTCGCCACACGAATCGACAATCAGCTGCAGGAGAGAAAGTGGGAGAGGGACTACGACTCCCAGCATCCCTCCACTTCCGGTTTCCGCCCAACGTCACAGCGATCAGCCGCCCCGAGTTACAACTACAAGTCCCAGAATGCAGCATTCTCTGGTTTTCACCCACCGTCACACCAATCACAGCTGCCCGCACTGGAATTCAGGTCTTCACCCCAACCAGAACCCATGCAGTTGGGTCGAGCTCGCCTCTCCCCAGAGGAAAAACAACGTAGAATCATGAATAAAGCCTGTATCTACTGTGGGGTGCAAGGACATTTCATTGCTCGCTGTCCACAGTTGGGAAACGGCTCTGCTCACCAATAGGGCAGGAGTTATCGGTGAGAAACTTTTCTTTTTCTTCTCCTGTGTCACGATTTGAGTTAAAATCTACTATTATCACTGACCAGCATAAGCACCCTGTGTTAGCACTTGTTGATTCCGGGGCAGAGCAAAACCTCATCAGTCAAGATCTGGTAGATCTCCTATTCATTCCCACTCAACAACTACCGGTCCCACTGTCCATGTCTGACATTACAGGTCAAAGATTTGCCTCGGTACAGAGGAAGACTCTACCGTTACATCTTCTAATCTCTGGAAATCATCATGAACATAGTGTATTTTTTGTATTCGACTCACCTACACCACAACTGATCTTAGGCTACCCTTGGCTTAAAGAACACAATCCCGTGTTGAACTGGCATAGTAACAGAATTGAACAGTGGAGTCCACACTGCCTTAGGAACTGTATGAGAACTGCTGTTCCAGCCTCTGCTAAACATTTTGAGACTCCTGAGCCCGTTGATTTATCTCTGATCCCTGCTGCTTATCACGATCTGGCCCCCGTCTTTAACAAACAGAAGGCTCTATGCCTACCACCTCACCGTCCTTACGATTGCGCTATTGACTTACTACCTGGGGCTCCTCTTCCTTCCAGTCGTCTCTACAATTTATCCGGTCCTGAGAGAGGGTCTATGGAAGAATATATTTCTGAATCATTGGACTCTGGGATAATTCGTCCCTCAACTTCACCGGTTGGGGCAGGGTTCTTTTTTGTAGCAAAGAAAGATAAGACCTTGCGCCCCTGTATTGATTATAGAGGACTTAATCAAATCACTATCAAAAATAAATATCCCTTACCACGTATTGACTCCATTCACGAACAACTCCACCTAGCCAAGATCTTCTCAAAACTGGATCTCCGTAGCGCTTACCATCTTGTTAGAATCAAGGAAGGGGATGAGTGGAAGACAGCTTTTAAGACCCCACTGGGGCATTTCGAATACTTAGTCATGCCTTTCGGACTCACTAATGCCCCCGCTGTATTTCAAGCTCTGATCAATGATATTCTGAGGGATTTTTTGAATGTTTTCGTGTTCGTTTATTTGGATGACATTTTAATCTACTCACAGGATGAGGATCAACACATTCATCACGTCAGAATGGTTCTTCAACGTTTGTATGAGAACCAACTATTTGTCAAGGCTGAGAAATGTGTTTTTCATGTCAAGTCTGTTTCTTTTCTGGGTTTCATATTCGAGGAGGGATGTTATCGCACGGATCCAGCTAAAACCAAGGCAGTGGTGGAATGGCCAACTCCTGAGACACGCAAGCAGCTGCAACGATTCTTGGGCTTTGCCAATTTCTACCGGAGGTTTATTAAAAACTACAGCCGGATCGCTGCCCCACTTACTCAATTAACCTCCACATTACGGACATTTAGATGGACTTCTGAAGCTGAGACTGCTTTTGGTAAGCTTAAGGACTTATTCTCTTCTGCGCCCATTCTGTGCCATCCTGACCCTGAGAAACAATTTATATTGGAGGTCGATGCTTCAGACGTCGGTGTAGGAGCAGTCTTATCTCAGAAATCTTCCAACAAACTACACCCGTGTGCTTTTTTTTCTCGACGCCTCTCCCCTGCCGAGCAAAATTATGATGTGGGGGATCGTGAGTTGCTTGCCATAAAACTAGCTCTGGAGGAATGGCGACACTGGCTCGAGGGTACAGCCATCCCTTTCTTCATATGGACAGACCACAAGAATCTGACTTACCTCCGTGAGGCCAAGAGGTTGAATCCCAGACAGGCCAGGTGGTCGTTATTTTTCACCCGATTTAACTTTGTTCTGACCTACAGGCCCGGCTCCAAGAACGTTAAACCTGACGCCCTTTCTCGTCAGTTCTCTCCTCCTGAGGACATGGTACAGGAGGTGACTGTCTTACCCCCATCATGTGTGGTCGGCGCCTGGACCTGGTCAATTGAGAAAGACATCATCGAGGCCCAAAAATCGGAACCAGATCCGGGAACAGGTCCTGCAGGCACGCTGTTCGTTCCCACATGTACCAGAGCTAAGGTACTGAATTGGCTTCACACTCACAAGACCGCCTGTCACCCAGGTACCACACGCATGCTTGCTCTCGCTAAGAGACACTTTTGGTGGCCATCTATGTCCAACGATGTGAGAGATTTTGTGGCCGGGTGTCCCACTTGCGCAAGGAATAAGACGGGCAATCAACCCCCTGCAGGCAAACTGCAACCATTGCCCATACCCAGTCGTCCATGGTCCCATATCTGTCTCGATTTTGTCACTGGTTTGCCTCCCTCTGATGGACACTCTGTCATTCTCACTGTCATTGATAGATTCTCCAAGGCAGCTCATTTCATCCCGTTGCCTCAACTACCATCTGCTTTCGAGACTGCCCAGCTGTTGGTCCAGCATGTCTTCCGTGTCCATGGCATACCTTCGGACATTGTCTCTGACAGGGGTCCCCAATTCATCTCTCAGGTCTGGAAGTGTTTTTGTAACTCCTTGGGGGCCTCTGTCAGTCTCACTTCTGGGTACCACCCGCAGTCCAATGGCCAGGCCGAACGCGCCAATCAAGAGATGGAGGCTATGCTCAGATGTGTGGTGGAGGACAACCCCTCCACATGGAGTCAGCACCTCATATGGGTGGAATACGCCCACAACACGCACACCTCCTCTGCTACCGGTATGACACCCTTTGAATCTTCCCTAGGTTATACCCCACCTTTATTCCCGAGCCAAGAAGGCGATGTGGCTGTTCCTTCGGTCCAACATCATTTTAGGAGATGTCGTCGGATCTGGCGACAGACCAAGCTCGCTCTTCAACGCTCGGCCGCCAAAAATAAGGAAATGGCCGATAGGCATCGCTCTGCTACTCCGCCTTACCAGGTGGATCAGAAGGTTTGGTTGTCCACTCAACACATCCAACTCAAGAACACCCCACGTAAGTTGGCTCCCCGTTTCATCGGGCCTTTCCCCATCACTCGAGTCATCAGCCCCACGGCGGTCAGGCTGCGGTTGCCCGCTTCCATGCGGGTCCATCCCACCTTCCACGTGTCCCAGATCAAGCCCTTCTCGGAGAGCCCTTTACACCCTCCTGCCGACCTCCCTCCGCCCCCCCGTCTCATCGATAATCATCCGGCCTTTACGGTCCGACGTGTCTTGGACGTCCGACGTCGGGGCCGGGGTTTCCAGTACCTGGTCGACTGGGAGGGTTACGGTCCTGAAGAGCGCTCCTGGATTCCGCGGTCCTTCATCCTGGACCCCAGCCTCATCACCTCCTTCTTCAGGGCTCACCCGGAGAAACGCTTCCGATCGCCAGGAGGCGATCCTTGAGGGGGGGGGTAATGTAGGAACCTCCTTGCTCCCTCTCTCTCTCTCCCCCTCTGCACCTCTAATTGACAGCA
The DNA here is from genome assembly GCA_038048925.1 of Garcialebias charrua. Classification (NCBI taxonomy): domain Eukaryota; kingdom Metazoa; phylum Chordata; class Actinopteri; order Cyprinodontiformes; family Rivulidae; genus Garcialebias; species Garcialebias charrua. The sequence goes on along the minus strand of JBBPBX010067954.1, from coordinate 8,098 downwards.
GCTGTGCTCAATCAACTCTACCTCAGGAGGACTATAAGAAGCTGCAGAAGCCATCCTACAGGCGCTGGGACATTGGCCTGCTCACGGTAGTGTCAAGTTCTAGCCTTTTGTGTCAGCATTACTAGAGAAGTAATTCTTGTGTCTTGTTGCCTTCTCTCTCAGAGCCTTGGACCTTATTGTCTGCCTGCCCTGCTGGAATCTATCTGGAAGTCTTCAAGCCTCTTGGAACTCCACAGCTGCTGGGCCTTCCACCACTTGCCACTCTCTCATGCATCTTGGTTTACTCATCAGACTGTTTCCTCTGTGCCTCGCTCCTCAACATTCTCAGTAAGACAGATCCCTCTTCTGAATATTCCTCATCTCCTACTGGCCACTAACCCCCTCGTCCATTCCCCAGGTTTTTGCTGAATTCAAGATACTGTCTTTTCACTCCTGTAAATAAACACCATTAAACTTTTAATTGTGTCCTGGTTATCTGTTCAGTCCTAATCTTTCATCTGGGGTACATCATTGGGTGTTTGGTGTTTTAGGGGTGTTTGTGTTTCAGTGTTGGTGTAAATTTTCATACTTTTATACTATTATGAAAAAACTCAGGACAGTGTTACACTTTTTTTTTACTATTTTATGCTTATGTTTATTAAATGTTTTAGTGTTTAGATGGTTACTGTTGCACCGAGGGACTGAGAGAAACGCAATTTCGGCCCTGTGTATGTCCTGTACATATTGCAGTTCTGACAATAAACTTGACTTTGACTTTTGACTTTGATCATTATTATCACATTAATAAGCTGGAATTACCTCAAACAACAATGGTAACGCTGGATATTTGCTTGAATCTATCCTGCCTCGGCAAAGAGCTGTTAACCATTGTATACAAAACCTGAGGAATTGTTGTAACTAGAATGGTTTAGCATTAAGTGTTTTTGGGTTCAAATATTTCAAATTACCGGTAGGTGCAATGTTCTGCAAAACTCCAAACACAGCAGTTCTTTGACTTTGGTCAAGAAAAACAGAAATACTGTAAACATATTTATCCAAAGCCAACATTGCATGATTTAAATGCTGCTAATTTTGTTGATGCACTTTAGCTAATTTTTTTAGAATAATTAAGTAAAATATTAAATTTGACTCTATAACAAGTAATTACTTATGGTAATACATTTATTATACAGAAAAGCAAAATGTCAGTGTTTTTTGTCGTACCTAATATAAACAGACATTGCTCTTTCTTTAAATATCAGAGAATATATATCTTTGATTTTACAGATTCCATCTCATTGCAGAATATTTTCTTTGGTTTGCCATGAGAAACTCTGCAAGCTTATAAAAGAAGTGACACATGCAATATCCTGTTTATAGTATTTTATTAAATAATTTAAAAAAGAAAAAAGAAACAATCACAGATCTTGATGCATATCAACCAACATGTTTTGAAGTTTTTATGAAGGATCTTATGAATTCTGCAGTTGACAGTGAGAAGCACATGCACACTGACCTATGTGGGGCTGGATACCTTTCCTTTTTCTATTCTATCATCTGGGCAATCATGTAACTACCTATGTATGTGTGTGCTTGTGTGTGTTTGCCTGTCAGTCTACCTGCAAATTGTTTGATACGAGTGGTTGAATTTTAATGAAATCTTAGAAAATATTAATTGACCGGTTATCATCATAAAAATCATATATCATTACAAAAATATCCATAACTCAGTCAGTTTTACAAATATTCACACATTCTTGTACACCTTCAAACAAGGCCCAGCTTGTGTGTGTTTGCCTGTCAGTCTACCTGCAAATTGTTTGATACTAGTGGTTGAATTTTAATGAAATCTTAGAAAATATTAATTGACCGGTTATCATCATAAAAATCATATATCATTACAAAAATATCCATAACTCAGTCAGTTTTACAAATATTCACACATTCTTGTACACCTTCAAACAAGGCCCAAAAAATGCAGAATAAGTGAAATGTTTAATTTAAATGTATTATGTATAAAATAGAGAATATATTTTTCCAATGTGCTGGTGAAGATTCTCAGTCATCCAGGACATGATAAAATCAAAAAAGGTGTTCAATACAGAAACAACTGGACTTTATTTGTAACAGAAGACGTTTTGCAATGTACTTTTTTTAAAAATTGGGATAATTTCTCTTGTTTTCTGTAAACTACCGTATTTTCCGGTGTATAGGTCGCACCTTTTTATGGTTTTTTTCAAGGCCTGCGACCTATACACCAGTGCGACCTATTTATGGAAGTTTTTCCACATTTTTAGACCAATTTTTGTGTCAGTTATGACCCTTTTTCACTTTGGCAGAAAATGGTGCAGTACCACTTTCGGCCACTAGGGGACACTTCCAGAGGAGTACACCGACCGTTTCCAGCTCATGTGTCCGAAAAAAAGCTCCTCTGCTCGGACTGACTGTCGGCCTCCTGGTGTGGATGTAACTTCCTTTAGCTCTGTGTTTCTTAGCTGTTTGTTTGCAAGATAAGTCAAGAACCACTCAGCGGATTTTTCTGAAACTTACAGAATGTAATCACAGTGTGGACGTTTACAAGTGAGTACTTTTATTAGATGTTTGAGATAAAAAATAAAAAACGATCTTTTTGTAGCATTTAGCTTCTGTTAGCTTCTGGTGTTAGCTTCTGTTTACGTTATAAATAGCTTCAAAACCATCCATCCATTTTTGTCCGCTTATCCGGGGTCGGGTCGCGGGGGTAGCAGCCTAAGTAGGGAGGCCCAGACTTCCCTCTCCCCAGCCACATGGAGCAGCTCCTCTGGGGGAATCCCAAGGCGTTCCCAGGCCAGCCGAGAAACATAGTCCCTCCAGCGTGTCCTGGGTCTTCCTCTGGGCCTCCTCCCGGTGGGACATGCCCGGAACACCTCCCCAGGGAGGCGTCCAGGAGGCATCCTAACCAGATGCCCGAGCCACCTCAACTGGCTCCTCTCGATGTGGAGAAGCAGCGGCTCTACTCCGAGTCCCTCCCGGATGACTGAGCTTCTCACCCTATCTCTAAGGGAGAGTCCAGACACCCTGCGGAGAAAACTCATTTCAGCCGCTTGTATCCGAGATCTCGTTCTTTCGGTCACAACCCAAAGCTCATGACCATAGATGAGGGTGGGAACGTAGATCGATCGGTAAATTGAGAGCTTTGCCTTTCGACTCAGCTCTCTCTTCACCACGACAGACCGGTACAGAGCCCGCTTCACTGCGGATGCTGCACCTATCCGCCTATCGATCTCACGCTCCAGTTTTCCCTCATTCGTGAACAAGACCCCGAGATACTTAAACTCCTCCACTTGGGGCAGGACCTCATCCCCGACCCGGAGAGGGCATGCTACCCTTTTCCGGCTCAAGACCATGGCCTCGGATTTGGAGGAACTGATCCTCATCCCGGCCGCATCACACTCGGCTGCAAACCGCTCCAGCGAAAGCTGTAGATCACGATCTGATGAAGCCAATAGGACCATATCATCTGCAAAAAACAGAGAAGCGATTCTAAGGCCACCAAAACGGATCCTCTCAACACCTTGGCTGCGCCTAGAAATTCTGTCCATAAAAGTTATGAACAGAATCGGTGACAAAGGGCAACCTTGGCGGAGTCCAACTCTCACTGGAAACGAGCCTGACTTACTGCCGGCAATGCGGACCAAGCTCTGACACCGGTCGTACAGGGACCTAACAGCCCATATCAATGGGCCTGGTACCCCATACTCCCGGAGTACCCCCCACAGAACCCCCCGAGGGACGCGGTCGAATGCCTTTTCCAAGTCCACAAAGCACATGTAAACTGGTTGGGCAAACTCCCACGCACCCTCCAGGACCCTGCTGAGGGTGTAGAGCTGGTCCAGTGTTCCACGACCAGCACGAAAACCACACTGCTCCTCCTGAATCCGAGGTTCGACTATCCGACGGACCCTCCTCTCCAGAACCCCTGAATAGACCTTACCAGGGAGGCTTAAGAGTGTGATCCCCCTATAGTTGGAACACACCCTACGGTCCCCCTTTTTGAATAGGGGAACCACCACCCCAGTCTGCCAATCCAAGGGAACTGCCCCCGATGTCCACGCGATATTGCAGAGTCGCGTAAGCCAACACAACCCCACAACATCCAGAGCCCTAAGGAACTCAGGGCGAATCTCATCCACCCCTGGAGCCCTGCCACCGCGGAGCTTTTTAACCACCTCGGTGACCTCAGCTCCAGAGATTGGAGAGCCCGACCCAAAGTCCCCAGGCTCCGCTTCCTCAGTGGAAGACGTGCCAGTAGGATTGAGGAGGTCTTCGAAGTACTCCGCCCACCGACTCACAACATCCCGAGTTGAGGTCAACAGCACGCCATCCCCACCATAAATGGTGTTGGTCGCGTACCGCTTTCCCCCCCTGAGACGCCGGATGGTGGACCAGAATCGCCTCGAAGCCGTACGGAAGTCATTCTCCATGGCCTCTCCGAACTCCTCCCACGCCCGAGTTTTTGCCTCAGCAACCACCCGAGCCGCATGCCGCTTGGACTGTCGGTACCTATCTGCTGCTTCCGGGGTCCCACAGGCCAAAAAGGCCCAATAGGACTCCTTCTTCAGCCTGACAGCATCCCTCACCACCGGTGTCCACCACCGGGTTCGAGGGTTGCCACCACGACAGGCACCAACAACCTTGCGGCCACAACTCTGATAAGCTACCTCGACAATAGAGGCGCGGAACATGGCCCACTCGGACTCAATGTCCCCCGCCTCCCTCGGAACGTGTTCAAAGCTCTCCCGGAGGTGGGAGTTAAAGCTCCGTCTTACGGGAGACTCTGCCAGACGTTCCCAGCAGACCCTCACAATACGTTTGGGTCTGCCAGGTCTGACCGGCATCCTCCCCCACCATCGGAGCCAACTCACCACCAGGTAGTGGTCAGTTGACAGCTCCGCCCCTCTCTTCACCCGAGTGTCCAGGACATGCGGCCGCAGATCAGATGAGACGACAACAAAGTCGATCATCGAACTGCGACCTAGGGTGTCCTGGTGCCAAGAGCACATATGTACACCCTTATGCCTGAACATGGTGTTCGTTATGGACAATCCATGACGAGCACAGAAGTCCAACAACAAAACACCACTCGGGTTCAGATCAGGGGGGCCGTTCCTCCCAACCACACCCCTCCAGGTCTCACTGTCATTGCCCACGTGAGCGTTGAAGTCCCCCAGCAGAACAAGGGAGTCCCCAGGAGGCGCACTCTCCAATACCCCCTCCAAGGACTCCAAAAAGGGTGGGTAATCTGCGCTGCCGTTTGGCGCATAGGCACAAACAACAGTCAGAGCCCGTCCCCCCACACGTAGGCGAAGGGAGGCTACCCTCTCGTTCACCGGGGTGAACCCCAACGTACAGGCACCAAGATGGGGGGCAACAAGTATGCCCACTCCTGCTCGGCGCCTCTCACCAGGGGCAACTCCAGAGTGGAAGAGTGTCCAACCCCTCTCAAGGAAACTGGTTCCAGAGCCAGAGCCATGCGTTGAGGTGAGTCCGACTATTTCTAGCCGGAACCTCTCAACCTCACACACTAGCTCAGGCTCCTTCCCCACCAGAGAGGTGACATTCCATGTCCCAATGGCCAGCTTCTGTAGCCGAGGATCAGACCGCCAGGGTCCCCGCCCTCGGCCACCACCCATCCCACATTGCACCCGACCCCTTTGGCCCCTCCCATAGGTGGTGAGCCCATGGGAAGGGGGACCCACGTCTCCTCTTCGGGCTGTGCCCGGCCGAGCTCCATGGGTGAAAGCCCGGCCACCAGGCGCTCGCCAACGTGCCCCACCTCCGGGCCTGGCTCCAGAGTGGGGCCCCGGTGACCCGCGTCCGGGCGAGGGAACATTTTGTCCATTTATTTTAATCATCATAAGGGATCTTCGGCTTCGAAGCTTCGAAACCACTCGGTGTATATTTATTTCTGCTTACAGCGTAATTATAAGGCTCCAATGTACTTAACTATGTCCTTGAGAAAACATTTGACATAAAATTCGATTTTTTATTCGTGTCAGAGGCGGACTCGTCTCGTGTTAGCCTTAGTTTTATTTCTGTTTACTTCTGTTTACGTTATAAATAGCTTCGAAACCAATCGTGTATATTTATTTCTGCTTACAGAGTAATTATAAGGCTCCAATGTACTTAACTATGTCCTGGAGAAAACATTTGACATAAAATTCGATTTTCTTATTCGTGTTTTCAGAGACGGACTCGTCTCGTGTTAGCTTTTGTTTACTTCTGTTTACATTATAAATAGCTTCGAAATCAATCGTGTATATTTATTTCTGCTTACAGAGTAATTATAAGGCTCCAATGTTCTTAGCTATGTCCTGGAGAAAACATTTGACATAAAATTCGATTTTTTATTCGTGTTTTCTGAGACGGACTCGTCTCGTGTTAGCTTCTGTTTACGTTATAAATAGCTTCGAAACCAATCGTGTATATTTATTTCTGCTTACAGAGTAATTATAAGGCTCCAATGTACAGTACTTAACTATGTCCTGGAGAAAACATTTGAGATGAGATTCGATTTTTTATTCGTGTTTTCAGAGACGGACTCGTCTCGTGTTAGCTTCTGTTTACTTCTGTTTACGTTATAAATAGATTCGAAACCAATCGTGTATATTTATTTCTGCTTACAGAGTAATTATAAGGCTCCAATGTACTTAACTATGTCCTGGAGAAAACATTTGACATAAAATTCGATTTTTTATTCGTGTTTTCAGAGACGGACTCGTCTCGTGTTAGCTTCTGTTTACGTTATAAATAGCTTCGAAACCAATCGTGTATATTTATTTCTGCTTACAGAGTAATTATAAGGCTCCAATGTACAGTACTTAACTATGTCCTGGAGAAAATATTTGAGATGAGATTCGATTTTTTATTCGTGTTTTCAGAGACGGACTCGTCTCGTGTTAGCTTCTGTTTACGTTATAAATAGATTCGAAACCAATCGTGTATATTTATTTCTGCTTACAGAGTAATTATAAGGCTCCAATGTACTTAACTATGTCCTGGAGAAAACATTTGACATAAAATTCGATTTTTTAATTTGTGTTTTCAGAGACGGACTCGTCTCGTGTTTAGCTTCTGTTAGCTTCTGGCAGACATTAGCAGCAGAGCTAAACACTCGGTCCATATTGCCGGGTTGGCTCAGCGGTCACGCGGCGCATCAGCGGTGGATGACGCATTACGTCGGCGGTGACGTAGGTGCGACCTATACGCCGGTGCGACCTATTTATGGATATATCCAATTTTTTGGCAATAATTGGACACTGCAAAATATACAACGGTGCAACCTTTACAACTGAAAATACGGTACTTTGAAGTTTAGCAAGAAGTTTTTTAATTCATGAACTTACATTTATCCAGTCAGAGTCTTTTAAATTTCCTTCTAGAGCAGGAACATACTTGGAGGAGATTTCTCATTTGTTAGGACTTCATTGTCAGGAGAGAAGGCACAGCTCCAAGTCTCTTCAGGATGATTTTGTTCCTGAACTGACAGAAAAATGGACCGATCACAATGCTGATGTAGAGCAGGTGGGACCAGAACACTGGGCAATGAGTCTTTGGGAATCTCATTTAGGATCATGTGGATACTTTTCAATGTTAAAATTGTCTTTTGGTTCCATTACATGATGAAATTTTACACAAACACAGTTCTGTGGGTTATTGTTAACTTTCTGTATGAATGATTGAAATTACATATTGTACTTGGAAATGCAAGAGACTGAGTGAGTCAAAGGGGCTTCTGGGTAGCCTTGGGACAAATATTTGTGTATGTTTTCAGATTATGTGCTCTGATGTGTTCAGGTTGTTTTTATTAACTGCAAAAAAATGTGTCAGATGTTGTGTGAAACAAGGGGGAAAGCACTTTGTGTTTAACAATATTGTGGTTTATAAAACTTAAAGAGACATAATCAGACTGCAGCTTTATTATGAGGTGGCTACAATAATACATCTTAGTCGAAGAATAGTTTGCCACAGCATATACTGATATAAATTTGGTGTGACAGTGGCTGAAAGTCACATTTTTGGAGTTCATGTTGGTGGCTATATGCATTCCTTCTAATGCTGTTTTTCCATTATATATATA
>JBBPBX010067953.1:0-17500 GCA_038048925.1 Garcialebias charrua | reverse complement strand
ATGGTCTTACCAGATGAACCACCTCAACTGGTTCCTCTCTATGTGGAGGAGCAGCGGTTCTACTCGGAGTCTCTCCTGATAACTGAACCTCTCACCCTGTCTCTAAGGGAGAGTCCAGCTGCCCTGCAGAGGAAACTCATTTCAACCTCCTGTATCCACAATCTCATTGTTTCTGTCACTACCAGAGTTCATGACCAGAGGTGAGGGGAGGAACATAGACCGACCAGTAAACAGAACTTTGTCTTACAGCTCAGCTCCCTCTTCACCACAATGGACCGGGTTAGAGTCCACAATTCTGCAGACGCTGCACCAATCCATCTGTCAGTCTCACTCTCCATTCTTCCCTCACTCCTGAACAAAACCATGAGATACTTGCACTCCTCCACGTGAGGCAGAACCTCACCCTCAACCCAGAGAGAACAATCCACCCTTTTCTGACTGAGGACTGCACATCACGTTGAACAATATTTGCATCAGTGAAGTTTTGTGTTTCCCATGTGTCATTCTACCTGTGATTTGTATGCGAACAGTAAAAGTAACACTGCATCAAACTGCCTTCTCAGTTCTTCCTGCTGCTCTTCTTCCTGATGCTGGTGGAGCTGACTGCAGCGTGCCTGATGCTCATGTATGAGAGTGAGGTAGGTCTACATCTCATCACATTTGTTGAGGTTTGATGAATCGGTGCACTGAGCCTGGTCTGTTCATTTCACCACACTGTTTAGATCAACGGACTGATACAACAGGATCTCAACAGCGGTTTGAAGAGCGCACGAGAACAGGGCAGAAACTCAACCCTTCAGAGTGATTGGGACTTTGTTCAGGACACGGTAGGTGCTGTCAGAGTAGACTCGTGATGCCAGTTCACATTCTGCAGACAATCAAGAGGTCTCTCTTTGTGGGTCCCTCAGTTTGATTGCTGTGGAGTCCACAACGTCACTGACTGGGGAGAAAATGTGCCTAAATCCTGCTGCACGAGTGAATGTGAAATCCCCAAGCCTCCGTACAAAACCCAGGTACAGTTATCTACACTGCACTGTCCTTTTATTGTTGCATTACATCATCATCTCACCACTGGATGAAGAGCATCTCTGCGTGACCTCAGCAGAAGTAAGGAGTACTTTCAGGAGGATCAACCCTCACAAAGCAACCGGACCAGACAACATCCCCAGGAAAGTGTTGAAAGAATGTGCCGATCAGCTCTGCGATGTGCTGGCCAACATCTTCAACACCTCACTTGCCCTGGAGACAGTTCCCACCTGCCTGAAGACCGCCACCATCACCCCAGTCCCAAAAAGCTCCACAGTGACTGGTCTGAATGACTATAGACCGGTGGCCCTCAACCTGAAAGTCGCCAAATGCTTCGAAAAACTGGTCATGACCCACATCAAAACATCAATCAACATCAACAAGGACCCTCATCAGTATGCATACCGCGAGAACCAATCAATAGATGCCATCTCCTCTGTGGTCCACATTGCTCTCAACCACCTGGAACAGAAGGACTCATACGTCCGTCTGCTCTTTGTGGACTTCACGTCTGCCTTCAACACCATGATCCCCCAAACTCTGATGGACAAACTATCCACACTTGGACTGGGCCCCTCCATTTGTAACTGGGTACAGTACTAGACTTCTTAACAAACAGACCACAGTCAGTGAAGATCCACAACTTCTCCTCCTCCACCATTACCCTCAGCACTGGCTCTCCTCAAGGATGTGTGTTGAGCCCTCTTCTGTTCACTCTGCTCACATATGATTGTACAGCCACACATCCAGGCTGTCATATTGTTAAGTTTGCAGATGATACAGCTGTGGTGGGATGCATCACAAACAATGATGAGTCCAGCTACAGGCAGGAGGTGGAACATCTGGAGAGCTGGTGCAAAGAGAATAACCTTCACATGAATGTGAAGAAGACAAAGGAGATGATTGTGGACTTCAGAAGGAACAAACACACCCACACCCCACTGAACATAAGTGGATCTGCGGTGGAAGTGGTCTCCAGCTACAAATACTTGGGTGTACACTTGAATGATAACCTCAGCTGGAGCAACAACACCACCAGCCTGATCAAGAAAGGTCATCAGAGACTCTACTTCCTCAGACGGCTGAGACGAGCTGGTCTGAGCAGCCCAGTTCTCACCTCCTTCTACAGGTGTGCAGTGGAGAGCGTCCTGTGCTCCAGCATCAACGTGTGGCATGGAGGCTGCACAGTTGCAGAGAGGAAAGCTCTGCAGAGAGTGGTGAAGGCTGCACAGAAGATGTTGGAGTCAGTCTCCCCACCATCACAGACATCTGCACCTCTAGATGCAGGAAGAGAGACACCTGCATAATCTCGTTTCATCACATGTACCACATGCAGTGCAAATGACAATAAAGATTCTCTGACTCTGACTGATTAGTTGCTTGTTTGCAGATAACTTGAACTTTCTCTTGTTCTTTTCAGGGTTGTTTGGCCAAGCTCAACATTTGGTTTGAGAATAATTTCCTGACGACTGGCATTGCTGTCATTGTCGTCTGTATAATCGAGGTACGTTAAAAGGTGGAGGACATAAAACGTTGCACCAAGGCAAAACTGTCGAAATACAAACACACATTCATACAGCACTCTACTACACACACATTCATACAACACTCTACTACACACACATTCATACAACACTCTACTACACACACATTCATACAACACTCTACTACACACACATTCATACACATTACAACACTCTACTACACACACATTCATACAGCACTCTACTACACACACATTCATACAGCACTCTACTACACACACATTCATACAGCACTCTACTACACACACATTCATACAGCACTCTACTACACACACATTCATACAGCACTCTACTACACACACATTCATACAGCACTCTACTACACACACATTCATACAGCACTCTACTACACACACATTCATACAGCACTCTACTACACACACATTCATACAGCACTCTACTACACACACATTCATACAGCACTCTACTACACACACATTCATACAGCACTCTACTACACACACATTCATACAGCACTCTACTACACACACATTCATACAGCACTCTACTACACACACATTCATACAGCACTCTACTACACACACATTCATACAGCACTCTACTACACACACATTCATACAGCACTCTACTACACACACATTCATACAACACTCTACTACACACACATTCATACAGCACTCTACTACACACACATTCATACAGCACTCTACTACACACACATTCATACAACACTCTACTACACACACATTCATACAACACTCTACTACACACACATTCATACAACACTCTACTACACACACATTCATACAACACTCTACTACACACACATTCATACAACACTCTACTACACACACATTCATACAACACTCTACTACACACACATTCATACAACACTCTACTACACACACATTCATACACACTCTACTACACACACATTCATACAGCACTCTACTACACACACATTCATACAGCACTCTACTACACACACATTCATACAGCACTCTACTACACACACATTCATACAGCACTCTACTACACACACATTCATACAACACTCTACTACACACACATTCATACAGCACTCTACTACACACACATTCATACAGCACTCTACTACACACACATTCATACAGCACTCTACTACACACACATTCATACAGCACTCTACTACACACACATTCATACAGCACTCTACTACACACACATTCATACAGCACTCTACTACACACACATTCATACAGCACTCTACTACACACACATTCATACAGCACTCTACTACACACACATTCATACAGCACTCTACTACACACACATTCATACAGCACTCTACTACACACACATTCATACAGCACTCTACTACACACACATTCATACAGCACTCTACTACACACACATTCATACAGCACTACTACACACATTCATACAGCACTCTACTACACACACATTCATACAGCACTCTACTACACACACATTCATACAGCACTCTACTACACACACATTCATACAGCACTCTACTACACACACATTCATACAGCACTCTACTACACACACATTCATACAGCACTCTACTACACACACATTCATACAGCACTCTACTACACACACATTCATACAGCACTCTACTACACACACATTCATACAGCACTCTACTACACACACATTCATACAGCACTCTACTACACACACATTCATACAGCACTCTACTACACACACATTCATACAGCACTCTACTACACACACATTCATACAGCACTCTACTACACACACATTCATACAGCACTCTACTACACACACATTCATACAGCACTCTACTACACACACATTCATACAGCACTCTACTACACACACATTCATACAACACTCTACTACACACACATTCATACAACACTCTACTACACACACATTCATACAACACTCTACTACACACACATTCATACAACACTCTACTACACACACATTCATACAACACTCTACTACACACACATTCATACAACACTCTACTACACACACATTCATACAACACTCTACTACACACACATTCATACAACACTCTACTACACACACATTCATACAACACTCTACTACACACACATTCATACAACACTCTACTACACACACATTCATACAACACTCTACTACACACACATTCATACAGCACTCTACTACACACACATTCATACAACACTCTACTACACACACATTCATACAACACTCTACTACACACACATTCATACAGCACTCTACTACACACACATTCATACAGCACTCTACTACACACACATTCATACAGCACTCTACTACACACACATTCATACAGCACTCTACTACACACACATTCATACAGCACTCTACTACACACACATTCATACAGCACTCTACTACACACACATTCATACAGCACTCTACTACACACACATTCATACAGCACTCTACTACACACACATTCATACAGCACTCTACTACACACACATTCATACAGCACTCTACTACACACACATTCATACAGCACTCTACTACACACACATTCATACAGCACTCTACTACACACACATTCATACAGCACTCTACTACACACACATTCATACAGCACTCTACTACACACACATTCATACAGCACTCTACTACACACACATTCATACAGCACTCTACTACACACACATTCATACAGCACTCTACTACACACACATTCATACAGCACTCTACTACACACACATTCATACAGCACTCTACTACACACACATTCATACAGCACTCTACTACACACACATTCATACAGCACTCTACTACACACACATTCATACAGCACTCTACTACACACACATTCATACAGCACTCTACTACACACACATTCATACAGCACTCTACTACACACACATTCATACAGCACTCTACTACACACACATTCATACAACACTCTACTACACACACATTCATACAGCACTCTACTACACACACATTCATACAGCACTCTACTACACACACATTCATACAACACTCTACTACACACACATTCATACAACACTCTACTACACACACATTCATACAACACTCTACTACACACACATTCATACAACACTCTACTACACACACATTCATACAACACTACTACACACATTCATACAACACTCTACTACACACACATTCATACAACACTCTACTACACACATTCATACAACACTCTACACACATTCATACAACACTCTACTACACACACATTCATACAACACTCTACTACACACACATTCATACAACACTCTACTACACACACATTCATACAACACTCTACTACACACACATTCATACAACACTCTACTACACACACATTCATACAACACTCTACTACACACACATTCATACAACACTCTACTACACACACATTCATACAACACTCTACTACACACACATTCATACAACACTCTACTACACACACATTCATACAACACTCTACTACACACACATTCATACAACACTCTACTACACACACATTCATACAACACTCTACTACACACACATTCATACAACACTCTACTACACACACATTCATACAGCACTCTACTACACACACATTCATACAGCACTCTACTACACACACATTCATACAGCACTCTACTACACACACATTCATACAGCACTCTACTACACACACATTCATACAACACTCTACTACACACACATTCATACAACACTCTACTACACACACATTCATACAACACTCTACTACACACACATTCATACAACAGTCTACTACACACACATTCATACAACAGTCTACTACACACACATTCATACAACACTACTACACACACATTCATACAACAGTCTACTACACACACATTCATACAACACTCTACTACACACACATTCATACAACAGTCTACTACACACACATTCATACAACAGTCTACTACACACACATTCATACAGCACTCTACTACACACACATTCATACAGCACTCTACTACACACACATTCATACAACACTCTACTACACACACATTCATACAGCACTCTACTACACACACATTCATACAGCACTCTACTACACACACATTCATACAGCACTCTACTACACACACATTCATACAGCACTCTACTACACACACATTCATACAGCACTCTACTACACACACATTCATACAGCACTCTACTACACACACATTCATACAGCACTCTACTACACACACATTCATACAACACTCTACTACACACACATTCATACAGCGCTCTAATACACACACATTCATACAGCGCTCTAATACACACACATTCATACAGCACTATACTACACACACATTCATTGAGCAATGAATGTACTATGCACACATTTACCCAAAACTCTACTTAACCAACATTCACACAGCACTCTACTACACATATCTTCATACAACACTCTAATACACACATTCATCCAACACTCTAATACACACATTCATACAACACTCTAATACACACACATACATACAGCACTCTCACATTCAACACTTGATCTTCTCAAGGGCGGACGTCTCCTCTTGGTCTCCGCTTTGGTTTTGCTTTGTCTTGTCTGTGAAACTGTCTGGGAGCCTCTCTTCTACAAAATCTTCCGAATCATAACTATGGACTTCAATTTGGTCAGTTGGTCCCTCAACACAACAGAAAACATTTCTTTAAAGAGAAGACAGGCTGTAGGCGAGCCGATTTGTCCTGTTGGCATGCACACAGCTGGATATCTCATCGACTTGGAATACTTGATGTGTCTATCTCTGCTGTCATCTGTGGATCTTAAGGATGCATATTTAATTGGATTTATGATAACTAGTTCCTGCTTTTTGGATTTGGCTGGTTCCTGGTCTATCAACTCACAAGGAAGACGTAGGCAGCAAATCTGGACCTGGTCAGGCTGCCTGCCTTACATGATGGCTTGGTTCATGTCTCGAGAACCCAGACTTTTGGCTGAATGGATCAGATTTTGGGGATTTTCTCAGGCACGTTCCAGTGGTATGGTTATTTTAATTTGGACATTTTGAAAGCGAGTGGACCAACACAGACTGAAGGTAGATGTCATTAAAGTTCTGCCTGTCCCCAAAACAATCATGTTTATCTGACATTCGGCTCCCTGACTGGCCTTGACAGGCTGTCTTATCTCAACACGCCTGAGAAGTTTTGTAAACTTGACGCTCTCACCCTCCCAACCTTTCTGCTGAGGAATTCCACTGGCTTTTTCAGAGGAGCCCAGCTGAATAAACATTCTGTCATCATTTCAGGACTCTGGATTCACCTCAGGCTGTCCTCGGCAGCCCCCCCCCCCATGAGTGTGCACAGATCTCCAGAGGGAACGACTGTATATGAACCGAGTGATTCTATCTGAACTCTGCAGTGCCTCTACGGGCTGGCATGCTCACCACCTTGAGTCCCATCCACCGCCCTCTGCATAATGTCGGCGTCATTATGTGCTTGTGTGCGAGATTTTTTCATTACATTTTTGACCTTCAAGCAGAGATCAAAAATGTGTTAGAATTTTTTGTCTCCAAACCCTATGTGTCATTTTTCACCACTTTTATTGTCTGTCTCAACGGAGACGACGATCAAACGCACAAGCGATTTATTACCAACTGTTAAGACACCACTTTATATCCTGTTCAGCCTCATTCTTCCTCATTTCTCTAACAGTCTCATCTGCTGTATGCTGACACAGCACTGCCATCTAGTGACAAGAAGTAAGAACAGCAACATGTCCGAAATGTTTGAGACATTTCACAGTCAGTTTAACTGAAAAAAAACAACTGATCGCAGGATTGCACTGAAGTATCTTTTAACTATCATTAGAAGTCTAAATAGTTAACAGAATGAAATATTACACAATACTGGTGTATTCAATGAGTCCAACATTAGGATACATTAAAAAGAGTGCTGTCTGTCCAGTTGGTAAAAATAATTAACTGAATAACCAAATTCATTTTATGTAAAAAAAATAATAAAAATAAAGGACAAAACTCCAATATGTCAGGTATACAGAAAACATTTATTTTAAGACAAACTTTTTAAATGGTCTCAAAAGCAGCTTTTTAAAATAAAAAAACATTTTGGCTGTTTTTCCAACCATCTGATCGCTGCGTAACATCTAATGTTCCCACAAACAGAATGATACCAGTCAAAACCAAACCATTACTTCAAACCAAAGTCTGCTGATGTTTTGAGTTGGAACAGTAACTAAATTCAGTCACAGTGATGGAGATTTGATCAGAGTTTGGTTTAAAAAATAACTGATCTGAGGTCAGTTCTCTTTAACAGCAGCAGTACAAAACTTTCTGCTGCATTACTTCTAATACTTTCAGAACAAAAAGAAAGTTCTCTACATCTTGCTGACAAGTACCTGGTAAAATAAAAAACAGTACATTTTACAGATGTTTAAAACATACAAACCTAGTGTTCAATAAATAAATGAAATAACTTGACCTCTTCATAAGCTTTCTTCATTCTATTAGAGATTTTCAGGGAACTCCTCTGACACCAAGGCCAGTTCTTTGGGTTTAGTGCAAACATGAACCTGGACAACCTCAACATGCTCATTAAAACATTCAGTTCAATAATCCATCAAGCTGCACTGAAGAACAAGAGATGTTCATTCCAAATAACTGAAGTAACTTTTCTTCTTCTTCTTTCAGATTTTCCCTCTTCAGGAGTCGACAGTGAGTCATCCTCCTCCATCTCACTCTGTCCTCTGCATCCTCCGTCCTCACTTCAACTACCTCCATGTCCTCTCTAACTGCATCCATGTATCTCCTCTTTGTATTTTTTCCTGGCAGCTGCATTTCTACATCCTTCTACCAATACACCCACTGTCCCTCCTCTGGACATGTCCAAACCATCTCAGTGTGTCCTCCCTAACTTTATCTCCCAGTTGTTCAACATGTGCTGTACCTCTGATGATCTCATTCCTGATCTTATCCATCCTTGTCACTCCTAAGGAGAACCTCAACATCTTCATTCCTCTTCTTTCAAGTGCATACCTCCACCTCTCCAAGTTCTCTTCCACCTATTCCCACCACAGATCACAATGTCATCTGATAACATCAAAGTCCACGGGGATTCCTGCCGGACCTCATCTGTTAGTCAGTCCATCACTAGAGCAAACAAGAGGGGGCTCAGAGCTGATCCTTGATGCACTCCCACCTCCACCTTGAAGCTACGTGTCACTGATGTAACAAAAATACAAATTTAAAGAATATATTATCCGTTTTGTTTTCTAGAACATGCTCAACTCTGTCCCAGAGGGGCAGATTTCCGTTGACACAATCATTGACCCAGTTCAACACGTGACATCACCAACACTGACCTGCAGAGTTCGCCAGGCGCCTTGACCCTCGAGTCACAGCACGCCACCTCTGACCAGCTTCCAGGCTGGACAAGTGTTTAGGAACCCATCATTAAAGAACCCAGGGGTACAAAACAGTTTAATCTACTTTAAGTCTTGAAAGATAGTAAAATAATTGATGTTATTTAAGGTCAAATACAGTCAATGCTATTATTGCTAAGGAGCATTATAGCTAGACAGTCCCTGAACCCTTGTGTCACTTCCTGTGTAGCATTTCTGTGCTTCTATGCACAACAACATGTAAACTACACACTACTGCCTAAAGACACAAATGTTGTTGCAAATCCATTCACATCTGAGAGAACAGATTCTTAGAACCTCTGTTTCAGGCATACCGCTTAGCAGGTTCTGTACTAATCGAATAATAATAATAACAACAATAATAATTATTATTTCCAGGAGATCCAACAGTAGCTCAACATTTTAGAATGAAACATCTCGATGAACTCCAGTGCAGCCTCAAAACGAGCAAACCTGACATCACCCGACTCAAAACATCTAATTTTGACAGTTTTCTTTTGCCACTGCTGAAAATGAAAATACCATTTCAGATAATCAGCAAGTACATCATCAACGTTAATACAAAATACAAGCTTTTCATGGCAACGTGACACAAGTGTTTCACTGAAGAATCATCACAGAACCATAAATGTATTTAGTTTGAACATTTGATCTTGGCCGTACTTTCTCCAGATGTTGAGCTCAAGACCCAAACAGCTGGACTTGAGTCTGCATCACAATGAGCTGCTTCTTTCTAATTATTCAAATTATATTATAAGTTTTATTGTTTTATAATTCTGTACAACACTTTGAGCTGCTTTTAGTATGAAGGGTGCTTTATAAATAAAATTGATTGATTGATTGATATTTCAGTAAATATCTAAACTGTAGACAAGAAAAAAAGAATTTCCTATTAAAAAAATAATCAATAAACGTTACGATGAGGTAACAGAAACCCCCTCCTGAAGTGTTTTATATTGTTTTTTTAACGGGCACCACTTCAGTCCTGCAGGTTCTGATCCAAGTTTAGCTCAGAGCAGACACTTGAACATGAAGGGTCTGAAGCCTGTTTGGACAGGAGCATCGTAATGGAGGATCTGACAGAGTCATTCCCAGTACACAAAAACATTCTGAGTAAAAGAAACCAGAACATCCTGATTCATGCTCAGTAATCCAGGTAGAAAACTCAAACAAAGTTCAGTCAGGTCCTCTGGATGGAAGGAGGACCTGACTGAACTTTGTTGGATAACAACATACTTCTTCTAAGACCGTGTTTCAGTGGGCTGTGACTGCTGGAGACTCGTTGCAGACTCAAACTGAAACATTTTCAATTGCAGTCTCAACAAATTTGAGTATTTGTGAGCAAAGGACCAGGAAGTCATGTCACCAACAGTTGCAGCTCAGGGAAATGATACCTCTATCCATCAAGGTACTGTACAGTAGTACCTCATTTATCGCAGTGGGTCCGTGGCCAGGGCCTTTTTTCATCTATCGGGTTGAACAGAACTGAGCCACTCCAGTTCTGCAGAGTCTGGTAAGTAAAAGTTAGTAGCTACATGTAAGTTCATTGTTAAAATTAGTAAGTGTAAGAGTTTTTGTGGGGTTCATCACTGCAGGGTATTCTGCAGCAACGGAACAGAGATGGACCAGAAACAGAGAGCTGGTATGCAGAACTGGTGAGTAAAATCTAGTAGCTACATATATGGTACTGTATGTATTTTAGTAAAATGACGTAGACTTAAGAGTTTAGAACATTGCAAGAGTGTGGAAAGGGTTTCTAAAGCCTTAAAATATATATAAATACTAAAATAAATATAACGTCTCTACTTCATGAATTTTCACCTATCGTGGGGGTGTCTGGAACGTAATCTCTGCAATAAGTGAGGAACTACTGTATTCAGATTTAACCTAACAATGTTGTTCAACAGCTCTGAGCATGCATCTGCAGAAACAGCTACAGAGTTGATGTACAGGAGTTCATTACAGTGACAGGAAGTCTGCGCAAAGTCAACGAGCTAGAATGAAAATTCAAGTGGGAGGAATCCACCACATTCAGCTCAGCTGGCCTCTTAAAAAAGTTCACGTTTGTATTTACAGTTAAAGTGATCTGCATAAAAGCTTGTTCCAGCTGTTTAAACTCCAGCTGTTAGAAGTCAGAGAACTGCAGATGCTCCTGTTTCTTTCAGAAAAACCCTGCTGCTCTCTCAGCATGTGTTCATACAAAAAGGTGTTTTCAGGAGTAAATTCACTGACTTGCAGATAAACTTGATTATAAAACAACCCAAACACTTTTGATGGGTTCCTCTTTTGTTCAAATCTGGCTCATCTAAAAATATCAGGCTGCTGTCAAAGACAAAAAGTGAAAATTCAATACAAAACTTTTCTGTGGGGTTATGTTGTTGACCTAGATGAAAACGTTGAACGACAGAATCTGAAGTCTTGCAGTGTTTTGTTAGTGCAGCGTGAAGAACAAATGAAATGTGAACAATCAGAGCGGTCCAACGACAAGAACCCTTCATCGAGCAGTCGTCTTTAAATCAAGTGGCTCAAGTTCAAAAAGAAGTTCACGATCAAAGACCTTTCAATCAAAGATTAAATCTGTGAAATCAGAACTACTGTACATGTTTACATGCACTGCACTGACGGTTACTAACCTGCGGAGCACACACACGCAGCTCCGAGCTTGAGCTCTCTCACTTCTAGAAAAATAAGTGACTTCCTTTACCGGAGACCTCGGACAAATCTTTAACTGCTTGGACTATTCATAAACATTTATTATTATTTTATCATAAAATTCTTGTGGACTCATATTCCAACATGGAAACATGGCAACATGATGAAATATTTTGTAACACAAAAACTGAATTCAGTTAAAAATAACACAATTATCCTGCCTTTTTTCTTTATTTAAATCTATATTATATTTATTTATTAACACTAACCAAAAATGATTTAAAGGAATATTCTGGTAATTGTGTAAGGAGAGCCAGTTCATTCAAAATGAATTAAGTAAATAAAAAAATAGTGTTTAAAATTTTTTAAATAAATATTCCATTAAATAAATGTTCCCATGAAATGAAAACAATTAAAAAATGTTTAGTTTTTTCCCAAGATTTATTTTTAATTTGAATTCATTTTTATTTATCTCAAGATGTATTTATTGAGGCCAGTTAGGTGGCGATGGAGTAGGAAGCAGTCGCACGCAGGCTCCTGCAAACATTTGGCTCTCTAAATTGTTAATACCCCGCTGTACAGTATAAACCTGTTTTTAATGCTTATACTGAACAAAACTTAAAAAGACACCAAGTGAACCATGTCGAAATCTGCTAAGAGCAGCAGAAGGGAACAGACAGCGGAGAGTTCTTCTTGTGTGGGCGTTGGCGCAGCTGACGGGGCAAGTGGACCTTTAACTGCGACGCAGGTATCGGATTTACTGGAGAAGTTCCGGGAAAGTCTTGCAGCGGACTTTAAATCTTCATTCACCACCCTAGACAGTAAATTAGACATTATACAATCGACTGTCTCAGGGCACGGAGAACGCATCGGAGACCTCGAATCTAACGCTAATGACGTCAGCCAACGCCTGGAGCTGCTCGAAGCTACAACCTCAGAACTACGTGAGGAAAACAAACAGCTGAGGCTGAAACTTTCAGACCTCGAAGGGAGAAGCCGACGTCAAAATCTTAGAATTGTGGGTCTACCAGAGTCCATTGAAGGTCCACAACCTGCTGCCTTTTTTTCTCAGCTTCTTCTGGAAGTATTTGGAGACCAGGTTCTGACTTCCCCACCTGAGTTGGACAGAGCGCACCGCATTCCTATGCCCAAACCGGGACCAGGTGGCCGTCCGCGCCCTGTCATCATCCGCTTTCACCGCTTTCAAACTAAAGACTTAGTGATGAGAGAGGCGCGGAAACGTGGGACTGTGGAGTACCGTGGTCACAAACTTCGTTTGTATGAGGATTACAGCGCTGACGTGTTGCAGAAACGGGCTGAATATCGTGATGTCATGGCTCAACTTTACAAGAAGGGACTCCGGCCATCACTTCTTTTCCCAGCAAAGCTGCGCGTCACACTCCTGAGCGGTGAGAGACGGTGGTTACCTTCAGTCTCTGAGGCTGCTGACTTTGTCCAGTCCTTAGAGGAGGACCAGCGCTCATCATCGTGAGACGGGATGTTCACGGTAAATCAGCATGTTTACTTATAATTGACTGTCCTCGACTTGGCTGCTGTTTGATGACTGCTGCTGTTAGCAGTGGGTTATTGCTTGGTTTATTTTGTGTTACATATTGGCTGTTTGTATCTGCTCTAAGTTATACAGGGGTTTAATGTTATTTTTGTGCAGGATAAAAGCTTTAGTAAGGAGTTATATTATTGGATGACAAGTTGGAGTAATGGTGTTTTAGTGGTTGTTGTTTTTTGCAACCTGTTTTTTGTTTTGAGGGTTTTTAAGATGGCAGAATCCCCCTTCTTTTTTTTTCTCTTTTTTTTCTCTCCCTTCAATTTATTTATTTATTTTATTTTTCTCCCCTATGCCTACTCATTGTCAAATGTGTCTTTTTTTTTGTACAGTTGATAGTAGATGAATAATAATCTTACGTTCATTAGTTGGAATGTGAAGGGGCTAAATCATCCAGTAAAACGCAAAAAGGTTTTTTCACGTTTGAAACAGCTCAGGTCTGGGGTAATTTTCCTACAGGAAACTCATTTGAGGGATCAGGATCACTGGCGGCTGAGGAAATGTTGGACTGGACAGTATTTTCATTCTAACTTCAGTGCAAAGGCTAGAGGGGCTGCTATTTTAATCAATCAAAATATTCCTTTTGTTGCCTCTACAATCCTCTCAGATAAAAATGGAAGATTTATTATTGTATCAGGTAAACTTGGTAATAAGCTTGTGACATTTGCTAATGTTTATGCACCCAATTTTGATGATGTTCAATTTTTCCAGAATCTTTTCTCCCAACTTCCAGATCTGAATTCTCATTCTTTAATTTTGGGCGGAGACTTCAATTTATTTTTAGATGCATCTTTAGACCGTTCCTCCTCTAAACCTGCCTGCCCAAATAAATCTGCAACATGCATCAAGTCCTTTCTTAAGGATTTTAGTCTCACTGACCCATGGCGTTTTTTATATCCAAATGGTAGGGACTATTCTTTTTTTTCTCATGTTCACCATACTTACACCCGTATTGATTATTTTTTTATTGACAACCTGTTACTTCCAAATCTTAGATCTTGCAGTTATGAAAGCATTACAATTTCTGATCATGCCCCTCTTGTTATCAAGATGGCCTTACTGGACACTGACTTGGTAAAGAAGCACTGGAGACTTGACCCTTTATTGCTTAAGGATGAGAACTTTGTTAAATTAACTTCCTCCAAAATAAAAACTTTTTTGAGTGAAAACAGAACACCGGGTATGCCCTGCAAAACAATTTGGGAAGCCATGAAGGCTTTTCTAAGAGGAGAAGTAATTTCATATGCAGCATTTAAAAGAAAATCTTTAATACAGAAACAAAAAGATCTTTCAGATCAAATATTAAATATAGATAGGCAATATGCACAATCGCCCTCACCATCACTATATAAGGAACGATTGAGGCTACAGACTGAATTTAATATAATTTCTACAAATCAGGTTGAAGGCTGTCTGATTAGAACTAAGAGTAATTTTTATGAGCATGGTGAGAAAACTGGTAAAATCTTGGCTAATCAATTGCGTGGCGTTAAAGCAAAGCAAATAATACCAGGTGTAAAAACTAACAATGGGACCATTTCATCAAATTCAAGGATAATCAATGATCATTTTAAAATGTTTTATTCAAGTTTGTATAAGCCTGAATCTACTGCATGTCTGACTGATATGGAGACCTTTTTTAGCACAATTAATGTTCCTTCATTGTCTTCAGACCTAGGACAAAATCTTGAAACCCCTATCACCCAGGATGAAATTAAAGTGGCTATATCTTCCATGCAGTCTGGAAAATCGCCAGGGCCCGATGGGTTCCCAGCAGATTTTTTTAAGACATTCTCAAACGATCTTTCATCTTTTTTGCATTTGGTGTTTATTGAGTCGCTGGAGTCTGAGGCTCTTCCTCCCACATGTTATCAGGCCTATATCTCCCTGCTGTTGAAAAAGGACAAAGACCCGTTGGACTGTGCATCTTACAGACCTATATCTTTATTAAACACAGATGTCAAGATACTGGCCAAATTGCTAGCTCATCGATTGGAAAATGTCCTTCCTTCTATTATTTCTCCTGACCAGACTGGTTTTGTTAAAAATCGCCATTCTTTTCACAATATTAGACGTTTATTCGACATTATATACACATCTAATAATCATGTAGCAGAATGTCTGATTTCTATGGATGCCGAAAAGGCATTTGATAGAGTCAATTGGCATTATTTGTTTTTTACCTTGGAGAAATTTGGTTTTGGCCCTCTATTTTGTTCCTGGATAAAATTGTTATATAAATGTCCTTTAGCTTCAGTGTTAACAAATAACCAATATTCAGAGTACTTCAGGCTGTATCGTGGAACGAGGCAAGGATGTCCTTTGAGCCCCATGTTATTTGCCTTGGCAATTGAACCACTCGCTGTGCTGATCCGTGGCAGCAGGGAGATACAGGGAATCCGTAGAGCTGGCACTGACCACAAGGTCTCACTTTATGCTGACGATTTGCTTTTGTATGTTTCTTACCCACTTAAGTCATTACCTGCAATACTCCAGGTGCTGGATAATTTTGGAAAATTGTCCGGGTATAAAATAAATTTGGATAAAAGCGAATTATTTTTAATTAACAATGAGGCTATAAAACTTGATTATGGCAGTTTTCCCCTTAGGAAAGTGACTGAACATTTTAAATATCTTGGCATATGTGTCACTAGAAAATATCAAAACCTATTCAAAACTAATTTTCTTCCTTTACTTGATCAGTCAAAACAACTCTTGTCTAAATGGTCCCCATTGTTACTGTCCCTGGTGGGTAGAATTAATTCTGTGAAAATGATGCTGCTTCCTAAATATTTGTATTTTTTCCAATGCCTCCCTGTTCTGATTCCTAAATCATTCTTCAAAACTCTGGACACATTAATTATTTCTTTTATTTGGAATGGTAAACATCCCAGGTTAAGAAAAGCCTTCCTTCAAAGACCTAAACAGTCAGGTGGAATGGCCTTGCCCAACTTTCAAAACTACTATTGGGCAGCTAACATTCGAGGACTACTTCACTGGCAGTACTTTCATTTGGATCCTTCACCTCCAGTCTGGGTGTCCATGGAGGTTCATACTGGAGGTACTGGAATTTCTCTGCCTTCACTTTTAGGTTCGCCTTTTCCTCTGACCTGTTCAGTTCCATTTGGTGGCCCAGTGGTTAAACAGTCTCTTAAAATCTGGTCTCAATTCAGAAAAACTCTTGGTCTCCAGGCTTTTTCACTTTTAAGTCCTGTTGCAGGTAATCACCTGTTTGCTCCATCAGCTGGATTTCGAGTTTGGCATGAAAAAGGAGTTAAATGCTTTGCAGATTTATATTCAAATGGATGCTTTTCCAGCTTCTCTGAACTAACAGAAAAGTTTGGAATTGCATCCTCAAATTTTTTCAGATTTCTTCAG